>BMAO01036981.1:0-20081 GCA_019973975.1 Trichonephila clavata
GACCTCTCTAGTCCATGGCTTGGAGACTGGAATTTAAGCAAACATAAGGAATTGCACCTTAAGCTATTGGAGAGGCAATACGCGTCATCGTAAGACTGTAGAATCTATTTCAATAAACAAGGTATGTCTTACATTAACCAGTACAAAGTCGTCCACGTGCTACTTTAGCACATAATGACAGATATATCCTTTTACCAGCTCGTCGAAACAAAACAGTCACAAATTCAAATGCAAGTTCTTTTGACAAAAGGACGAAGGTTCTCAAACTATACAATCCGGAATAGGCTGCATGCCGTTTTACTATATGCATTTAGGTCAATGGTGTAGTCCAGCGTTTGTCAAGTTTTTGGCGAGACCCCCTGGGGGTGTGATAATACTACAAGGGGGACACACGAGCACATCTAAAATAAAAGATTTTTTAAAAATAACTGGGATGAAGTAAAACAAAATACTTTCTGACATAATAAAAAATAAGCATTTACAATGTATAATTTATACGTATCATCTGGTGATATTACGTCATCTCCACTTTTATAATCAATAAGAGTGTAAAATATTTGTAACTTTTTCTTTTCATTTTAAAATAATTTTAAGTCAGGAATTTGTATTCCATTACTAATTCCTCTACAGATTACTGTTTATCGACTTTTTCAAAATATAGTTATAACTGCCAAATGAATAATTATTTGAAAAGCTTAGATAGGCAAAGTCAATATTTGAAGAAAGTTGCCCTAGTTTTTCATAATGTATGTAGAGTGAGTTTTGTGTTAAGGTAGAGTGGTTAGTGCCGTAGGGCCTGGTTTCGAATCCCGGAGAAGTTATGGATGTTTGTAAATGTATAGTGCCTTTGCGGTATGGGGGTACTTTAAATGGCCGTCGAGCCGCAAGTCCTCTCGTGTGGTTGGTGGAAGGGGAAGAAAGGTGGGAGGCCTCTGACCCTCCCTCAGGTATTTTCCCTCAAAATTTGGGTGGAACTGAACTAAATCATACTGTCACCTGCATGGTGCTCAAGGCTACGGCCAATGACAGGCGTACAACTAGCCCTTGCTATGATGAATTTCGTAGGCCTGAATCTGACGCAGTTGAGATCAGGTTGCATAAGAAACAACAGCAACTCATCATCAAACATAAAAGCTTCAGTCTGATCCAATAACCAAATATAAAACATTTTGTTTTAATTTCTGTAATCCCACGATGAGATATTTTCTTATTACGTTTCATTAAGCTAAAGTACGACTCTTTCTGAGAAAAAACATAACCGTGATTATGAATCAAAAAATTTTAGGAAGATAAAAAATTCATCACTGCTATTATTAATGAAATAATGTACATATTAGCTGTAAGAAGAAAAGGAAGACTCTTAAGTCACTTTTCACCCCTGATCAAGCAAGGGAAGAATCTGTTGAAATAATGCATATTACTCATAATTACTCATAATACTCATAATTAAAGTTAATTTGGGAAAAGCGATGGACATGAAATGAAAGAAAAATTTTCTAATGCTTCCTAAGGAACTTCATCAACTAAAATATGAAGCCATAAGGGAAGCCATAAATATGAAGACACACAGCGTCTTGACCAATCAAGAAAAAGTTCAACATGCTACTTGTCGATCATCAAGGACAGTAAAACTACAATAACTTGAACAAAATATGACAGTTTTGCCAGCAAATAACATTCCTGTAATATTAGTGAAAAGTGTCTGTGCTTTGTGTCGTTAGTTAAGGAATAGCACATTTGAATCATTGAAGTTCAGTTTCATTCGATTTTTTTTTCAAATTATCAAAGAAAATTTGAAAAGTCTTGAATGTAGGTAATTATAGTTTCTCTTAATTAAATTGTTCACTGGAATAAGGATTTTTTTCGTGTATACTAAAAATAATTATAAAAAAAAGTATTGGGGTGATGAGTTACCTCGCACGACCATTAACGTTAGTATTGAGAGTGCGCCTGCTAATGGATTAAGACATTTTGATGTCTTTTTGCTTTAAATAAAAAAAACAATTATTCATCATCGCAATTTTATATTCTTTTTCATTATTTAACATTAAATTTGAATGCTAATTCTGTGAGCCTTAAAATTACATTTCATTTAAAACTATTTACAGTAAACATTCATATAAAAAATCATTTTACATTTTTGCTTACTTTATCGTGTACTTGGTTTTATTCTCCTTGCTATTCAGCTATTATATCATGAATAATGTTTTATTTTTTTAAAAATAAAATCTTTCAAAGAGCGAGTACTTCAGTCAATATACTTTTAATTTATCAGCACTGCACAAGGTATTTTAAACTAATTTCTTAATACTAAATTAAGAACAAGTTTAACAATTAATTGTGACTTCCATGGGCTCTTCTTCCAGAGCAAAATTTTCAAAGAAAGGCTTAATATTAGAAATTGACACTTTGAATTATGTGTCTATATTTAGCTGAGATCTATACTTTCTCTTCAAAGTAGCCACCGCACGAAATCCGCATTTACTAAGATAGGATGCTAAAAATAGGGGAATATAGAGTACAAAATGCTTTTGTTTTCACTGTAGAAAATTCGTCATTCACTTCTGCCCAAAATTCAAAGAGCGATTTTTTAAAAAAATGACTTTTAATTTCGCTACTGGATGTAAAATCTATGAAGATATCTTATTCAGCAGTTGAGAGCACTACTGAAGTATTTTGAAATGGATCCCTAACTTGCTATCAAGCTGTTCTCAGTACAAGAAAATACTTTTTTTTAAATTCACTGCAAACATCGTTAAATAATTTTCAATGGTTTTAAAAACAACTTCGGCATGTTCTTAGGATTTTTAAGTTTCCACCCCTAACGCACAGCGTCTTTTGGTTCTCCATTTACTTCAGTAGTGGTAAATCCAAAATTTAAATATTCTTCAGAATATTTCCTTGATTTCATTTTCAGAACCATGCTCGTCTGTGCACTTGTTGGTACTTTATTACCGTGGAATGTTCGCTTACGACTTAAAAGTGTATATGTGATTTGTTTTTAATCTACTGCAGTAAATACTTAATACTGTGAATTACAACTAACGCGAGCGTGCAAATTTTAAAATGCACATTCAAGATAGATTCGATAGCTATAGAAGTAGGGATTCAACCAAACCTGACTGCAATTGTACGAGGTACACCAATTTTATATATTTTGGGCAGACGTCCAATAGGTTGCTCAGACTTACGTGAACGTTCGCGAGAAGGACAGATGGGATCTATATGATACAGAGCAACAAACTAGACCAGGGGTACTCAACCTTTTTTCTGCCGGGTCGCATACATATATTAGCTATTTCACGTGAGCCCCATACATATGAGGGCTATTTCACTTTGGCCTTAACATGAGGATTAATGGGGGGGATGCTTTAAGATCAAGATAACATAGAAACTTTAAGATGTAGAAATTGATCAAAATATTATAATTCCTATTTTTCTTTTTTTAATTATTATTTTTTACATTATTTATTTTTGTTACTAAGTTTTCTAAACTAGAAGCTTTTAAGACTATTCTTTCACATTTCTTGCATCAGTAAACGGTTTCATATGTAACCAATGATATAACAAATTTGATAAGATGTCTTTGTTATCGCTGAGACATTTACACTGACAAATATCTTTTGGTGCAGTAAAGATTATTCAAGAAAGCCTATTTATCCTCTCTTGAAAGAGATTTTCGAGTAAAAGTATCATTGAACGATTCCAGTTTATTTTATTTTTTAAATACACTTTCACATGACAAATCAAACAGTTACTGAACCATGCTTGTTTTTCACTACAAAACAGTCAATTTCCTAATCGTCTTGAAACAATCTATTTTCTTCTAATATTTCTCACTTTCATGATATGAAAGATAGTTGAAAATTAGTTTCACATATAAAATGGTCGCTACTCTACTGTTGTCTGTTGTCACTAATCAGAAGAAAAAAAATCAATTCTCAACCATACGATAGAGACACTAAAAATCAAAATTGATATATTTGATTTTTAGCAAAGAATTTCTCCCCAAATTTTTATCAATAAATAATTGAATATCGCTGAAATAGATAATTTTTCTAATGACATTGGTACTTTTAGAAATGAATGATGGAAGAAAAAATTCTTTAATTAAATATTATTTTGTAATATGTCCCAGCTTCAAAATTAGAGAAAGCAACGTAATTATTATGTTACTACTTCAAAGTAAATAACTTAAAATATATTTTACTTTAAAGTAACATATACATTATTTAATACGTATCTTGTTAATTTTTACGGTTTATAATTAACCCTTTGAAAAACTTACGGGAATGGTTCCCATTCGTCTCCCAGCGACCTGCGTTTTGGCATGTTTAAAACATAATTTAAAGGTTAGGTAACATAAAAATTAGACTACCTGCAGATGGTTTCATTGCATTTAATCTTCACGTAAACGAGAAAGTAAAATTTATTTATTTTCTGAAGCAATCCTTAAACATATCAACATCACTCTAAAACATATTACACAAAATTTGCGTGTCATTCTACACCACATTACATGGGAAAAAGGAGCAATTTTTTCTTTTTGTTTCCGATTGTTCAGGTGGTTCAATGTTCTGCTCCAACTTCGTAAGTTCACAAATAATTTCCCTTGTTGATCGGGGCAAAGTTGCTACATTTAGACGTTTTTACCTTCCATTGCACAAGATCTTCACTTAGCTTTATCGCAAATTTTCTTCTAGATAATACTTTTTCAGATTTTTGACCCATATTATGCACATGTATAACATGTGCATTTCATAGACTGATATTTATCATGCCATAAAGTACGCCCAGTGGCCATCGATATGTTTTGCATGTTGTTTGCATGGCATATTGTTACACATGTGATCTAATGTGTCGAAGTCTCCTTTTGTTGCATTGTAAAATTCAATTATTTCCGGTTTTCCACTTTCTTCATTTATGTTCGGTTTTTCTTGGAATGTAGATAAAAGAACAACACATGTGTTTTTGTTTTGTTTTGTACGATAAAAGAATTGTATATAGCATGGTCAAAACAATACATAAAAGTTTCTACACTTCGAGATCGTGATTCAAAAAGTTGGAGGAATTTCTTATTTATTTTCCCGAAAAGTTCCAACAACTGCGAAATTCATTGGAATCTGTAGAAGTTTGTTAGCTTTCCGATTCATACTCAGAAGTAAAATTTTCATAATCACTCAAATCTTTTAATAATTTACGGATAGCCCCAAACGCTTTCTCTGCGAAAACGTTTTGACATAGCCTGACAACGCAGAAAAAAAACTAAGACATCTTCTCAATTTCAAACATTACTGCTACCCATTCGTCTCTCAGACTAATATTGCTCTAAAAATATTACATGCGAAAATATTTTGAGAAAAAGAAATATCCTCATCTGTAGTAGCCTAGGTCATATGACGATACTGAGTAGTACGTTAAATCTCCTGCTTTTGGGGGCAGAGTACAAGGATATATGTTATAGACGTAGTCTGCTAGACGAATGGGTAGCATTCTAGGGTTAAGATCGTTTTGTAGCTTTAGCGTCAAAGTGCATTATTATTGTATTCAATACATTATTATTGTATAAGTTAGGGGGTGCGATAAAAAATATGATGGGAAATGCAGTCGCCAGTATTGAAAGTTTGAGAAGCACTAGTGTAGTCCGATGACAGTAAGACACTATCAGGCTCCAAGAAAGCAGGCTGTTGAACATTGAGATTAGATGCAAAGCATGTGCAGTCTAGTGCTTTTAACAGACGAGTTCCAATACAGTATAGAGTGGGATAACAGACGTGTTTTGGCCATGACGAGAAAGGGGCACTTGAAATAACCCAATATTCGTTCAGAAACAATCGCTGTACAGACTAGTTGGTTTGATGGTAGGGGCTGGTATCAACATAGGCGGTTGCACTGACATGCATGTAATTCATAATTGCAATTTAATGGCTCAAAGTTATGCAGACAAGATTCTGAGACCCCATGTAGTATTTTACACTGCAGCTATTGGCGATTTCTTTCTTTTAATGCATGCCAGAAAACATACAGCTCACCTTGTGAAGAATTTTCTTGATGTTGAAAAAATACAGCTTATTTTATGGATTGGCCAGCATATTCTCTTCACTTGAATCTTATCTTGAATGACTTGGGACTCATTTGGATGACGCATTGAGTGAGATCATTGCCTTCGCGTAATGTTCAGGAGGTGGAAATTGCTCTCCTTGAAGAGTGGAACAGTACTCCCCAAAGTCTCACCGATAACCTCATCACATTTTTGCTAAACAGGTGTGCTGAAGTCTTAGAAGTTCGGGGACTACACACCATATTAAACATCCTTCTCTCATCAATTCTAAGCAATCGGTTTTTTTTATCATTATCATGTTACCTAATATTCGGCCTGAAGTATAACTTCGTTTTTTTAAATCATTCGAAAGAATTAAAAATCCCATACGATTTTGTTTTCCTTATTTTTTTTATTTTTTTATCTCGAGCTTTGTTACACCTGTAATCTTCATTTCATGCCCATACATGGATATTATGCAATGGTTTCTTTCCTTTTTTGCATTCTCCCCTAATTTTCTTAGCAGTGTAGACTGAAAAGAGATATTAGGTATTTCCACGAAGTCTTAACTCAACACAGTACAGAAAAAGAATGAATATCCTGTGAGCTAAAATTCGATTAACATGTTTAAATAGAATATTAATCATATGAGACTTGCTGAATAATTAGTACTTTTTATGGTTTTAATTGCATGGTGTACAGTTTATATATACACTCAAGAGCCAAGACATTATGACCACCCCTACATTTTCCAATGAACTAGTCTGGATGACGTGGAAGGCACGTGATCAGGTGGAATCGGTATTTAACTGCTGTTGGAGAGTCTGAAGAATCATTCTTTCACTTACTTTTGTGTGTGATGGGAAACACTCCGGATCTAAGCGACTTTGATAGAGGGCAGATTGTAATGGCTCTGAACAAGTATTTCCGAAACTGCACGACTCGTGGGTTGTTCGCGATCTACAGTTGTTAGTACTTATGCAAAGTGGATGAATGATGGTGAAAGCAGCAGTAGACGGCATGGTGTTGGACGTCCACACGCTCTCAAAGAAAAAGGTCGTTGGAGACTGTCTCGCATGGTGAAGCAAAACCGGAGCCAGACAGTCGCTCAGCTGACAGCCCAATACAATGCAGGGCGAAGTAGAATAGTATCGGAGCACACTCTTCAGTGGGCACTGTTGGATATGGGGATACGCAGCAAACGTCCCACCCGTGTGTCTTTTCTGACCAAGCGTCATCGCAAACTGCGCCTGAGCTGGGCCCGGGAACATAGCGACTGGTCCATGGATGAGTGGGAGATTGTTGCCTGGTCAGATGAATCACGGATTGTCATTCATCACACCGATGGCCGTGTCAGGACACGCCGTCTTCCAGGCAAACAGTTGCTCCCAAAATGTACAGTAGGTCTTATACAGGCCGGTGGTGGCGGTATTATGCTTCGGCGGATGTTCTCTTGGGTGTCTATAGGACCCGTGATTGTAGTAGAGCAGACCATGAATGCTACAGGGTATCTGAACATCATTGCGCACCAGTTGTACCCTTACATAGCCTCTGTTTTTCCAGTTGGAAATGGAATGTTCCAACAGGACAACGCCCCTTGTCATAAGACTAAAATTGTGTTGGAGTGGTTCCAGGAACATGATGCCGAATTCCAGTTAATGTCCTGTCCACCTAACTCACCGGATCTCAATCCGATAGAACATATTTGGGATGTCATGGGACGTCATCTCAGAGTTCAAAGACCACCAATTCGCAATATCTTGGATTTGTGTGACCTTAAACATCTGGTACAATCTGTCTCCGGCCATCTACCAAGGACATGTGGCACCCAAGCCAAGGCGGGTTGAAACTGTGTTGCGCGCCAAAAGTGGACCAACTCGTTATTGACATGTGATCATAATGTTTTGGCTCTTGAGTGTATAAACCTTAGATGCAGTAATAAAAAGATACCATCTGCCCTGATCAGAGGTATTGCTTATGAAACTATTGACAGAAGATATCCCATTTACCTATGGACCCATGTTTACATCGATTGATCCATGATTCAGTGAAGTACTGTAACTGTTGCAGGAGTATATTGTAACCATTTTAAATTTCATAAGGCCGTGAGAAGAGATAGTACCAATTTGTTTTGTGGATATATATTTATTGCTTTGAATCAATTACGCGCTGAGAAGAGTACATTTTCTCGGGCTCTCCAAAAATAAAGTTTACACTTCCGAACGAATTTATGATGCAGAAACATTCTCTGGCTGACTCAACTGTCTTGCAGTATACTTCTGCTCATTGTGGCATCGAGGAAAATGAAAGAGTTGATTTCCCGGCAGAGAAGGGAAGAGTATTCTACAAACCTCTAATACCTGTATGACTTTTATTTCCGCATAACTCCTAATTAAATTAGAGATTAAGAAGACGTTTGTAACCTACCTATCAAATGAGGCTAAGGGAAAGGCCTGGGAGTCACCAGTTTAAATCCACTCATTCCAGATTTTACTCGTCCTGTAACCGTGGCGTTCTTTCGTCTTTTGAATGAACACGATTGTTTGTGAATGCCCATTTTTTTAAAAATTCAACTGAAGGGCACATCAGCGTATACTCTTTGTAACTCAAGACAGTCCATGGATGCAGACCAATATTGTAGTCAGCAGTGAACTATTATCTATTTATTCTGTAACTTTTAATGTCTAGTATTTGTATAAATGAATAAAAAGGTATAATTTATTCATAGATAATATGCATTACTTTTTATAATGCTAAAATGTAAAACATTATACTCAAATTATTATTTCCAGACAGTCAAATCCATAAAGTTTTTATTTTAATTCTATGTGATTTTGATGCATACATATTTTATAAAACATATTTTTAGTAAAATTTTACTTAATAAAATGCATGGTTAACTGCTTATTTTTAAGCATTTCTTCCTGCTAAAATTGTATATCCTTAGCTAATTTATAGCATTAGGAATTCCAATTTTATACAGTAGAAACTCTTTTTCGTGGCAACTTAAGAAGAGATGAAGGCAAAATATATTGCACAACTGTGTGAAGGGCTTCAGCAAAGAGAAATATATAAATCCTTCTACGAACACTTCTTGATCACAATGAATTTAGTAAAAAGTTGTTCTTTTAAATTTAAAGTATTGTATTTCTATAATATAGAATTAATTAGCTGGCACTAAACTTTAAATTATCAAGCTTCGTTCACTATTAAAATTAGTCGAATAGAAGGTGATTTTTTATTCTGATATTAACAAAGTATTTATGTTCTTAAATTCCTAGTCTTGATTATAAAATACTAAGGATTGTATATAGTTGTTCAAGTAAAGATTTACCCCATTCCTTCCCAATCTGAAATTACAGATTGTGACGGGTCTATCCGCGTCAATCTTTCATTAACCCTCTTGGGTAACTTTGGGGCCAGTAATTATTCTATTTCACAGCCTCCTCGGGAAAAAACACGAGATAGTGATATGCTAATGAATTCGACTATATAAAATCTAGATTTAGTAAGAAAGTAGAAGGAGAAGGAATTGCCAAACTTGGTCGTAAGTATCAACCACGGATCTCTCCAGCGAGCTTAGCACGTATTAGATAGTAATTGAGATTTTTAATCATTGAAATAATCAAAGGGATTATAGTTAGTATCGACCTGAAGTTAGTAATCGTGCGTCTCCTTTGTCAAATCTGATAGTTGAGATTATTTAGTGGGAATATTTGATTTAAAGGTTAGAATTGAATGTTGATTTGTGTATCAGGATTAATCTAGGGAATTGAATAATCACTCCAGGGTTTCTACTTAAAGTGTGGCTTGTTAATTAGGGTAAACACCTTCGGGAAATCGATTTTGAGTTTTTGATATTTCTAAAATCCCCAAATCAGGACCTTTCCAATGATATAACATACTTGCCATTTTACTAATTAAAAGTATGTTAAAATTATTTTTAAAAAATAATCAGCTGATGAGCCACGCCCCCTTTGACAGATACAAATGTAAACATTGACCTTTTAAATCTGGGAAGCTTTTCCAAAGCCACTCTCTGTTTTATTTATTCATACGCAGTTAACTGTAGATTCACTGCAAGCGTAACTGTTGGGGTTGTTTACCTATTTTGGAGAGAATACACGTTTTTCTTCTTAGCGTTTTGAATATTTCGATATTTCAAATTTCTGAAAATCAAAAATTTTGAAAACAGAGTATTCAAAAAACGTAAACGTACGTTTTATGAAGGTAAGAATACTTTCAACCATACTAACGACAGTAGTGTCAATCCTCAAGCTGGACATGCACATGAGTCAAAGGAGACATGTGCAAAAGAAAAGAAAATTCCCAATTTAAATGAAAGTTTTTCTTCCTATGACAAAAGTGTAGGTATTATTTATGACATTATGAATTTGAATATTCTGGCATTTGTTTTCAAGAATGAAGTTCACTGTAAAATGTGTAACAGTGGCTTAGACATACAAGTTTTAAAAGGTAAGTCTGGACTGGCTATTACATTTGTCCTGAAATAATGTGCTTGTCCATATCGTGTAGAATTCTCTTCTTCAAATTTTCATGAAGTAACGCAAATTGCTACAATAAATACCAGGTTTGTATATGCTATGCGTTCCATTGGAAAAGGTGCAGAAGCTGGGAGAATGTTTTGCGGCATAATGAATCTTCCTCAACCATCTACAAGGTTTTCTCCTTACGGTAAGCGAATCTTAAATGCTGCAAAACTTGTTTACGAGGACTCCATTCAAAATGCTGCGAAGGAAGCTATTTGTGAAAATGAAGGTAATATAATAATATTTCAGTCGCTGTAGATGGGACATGGCAGAGAAACGCGGTTACTCTCATCATTGAATGGTGTAGTTACTGTGACCAGCATGGATACAGGTAAGGTGATAGATGTTGATATTCTTTCAAAATAATGCATATGTAAAAACTTACCTTCTCATCAAAAGGATTGTAAAAGGAATTACGTTGGATCTAGTGGAGCCATGGAAATTCAAGGTGCGTCTAAAATTTTTCAACGGTCATTATCTTTGCATCATGTCCGATATATTACTTACTTAGGGGCTGGAGATTGCAAAGCATTTGACGCTGTTAGAAAGAAAAACATCTATGGAGATGAATACCCAATTGAAAAATTGGAGTGCATTGGACATGTCATGAAGCGCAGGGGAACAAGATTACACTGATTAAAATCTCAATTGAAAGGGCAAATCTTGTCAGACAGTAAGTGTTTAAGTGGAAAAAATCGTTTGACTGTGCATGAAATAGATAACTTACAGTTTTACTATGGATCAGCTATTCAGAGAAATTACACCAGTGTTCAGAACATGCGGCAAGATATCTGGGCCATTTTTCTGCATAAGCTGTCAACAGATGAATATCCTCAACATGGGTTTTGTCCTGATGGTGAAGATTCATGGTGTGGATATAAAGAGGCTGAAGCATCAGGTAAGTCTTACAAGCATAAAAATAGTCTTCCGGTCGCTGTTGTAGAAGCAATGCGTCCTATATTTAGACATCTTTCCCATCCTGATCTGTTAAGAAAATGTTTGCATGGAAAAACACAAAACCCGAATGAAAGTTTTCATAATGTCATATAGTCACGTGTTCCTAAAACATCATTTGTACAGATTGAAACACTTTCACTTGATGTTTATGATGCTGTTTGTTCTTTTAATGATGGTAATGTATCCAAATTAAAAATGCTGCAGAAAATGGGAGTCGAGCTTGGAGAATATTCGGTAAGTGCCATGAAAATTCTTGATAGAGAAAGGTTAATAAAAGCAGTGTATGCTTTTTCTGGAAGAGCGAAGAAAATTAGAAAAGATAAAAGAAGAAAAAGAAAAAAGAAGAAGATATAAATATTAAGAAAAATAAGGTAAAAACCGGCTACAGTGCAGGATCTTTTTGATGAGGTGAAATTTTATATAAAAGCTACTGTTTTCTAAAAATTTTCTTTTCTAAACTGTGTTTTCTCTTTTCTATAAATGTACTGTATGCATGAACTGGAAATTTTTATTTTATATTTCATATATATTCTTGTGTATACTGAAGTGAAATTTTTGAAATATTCCTCAGACATTTAGCTAAAAAGCATATGTCGTAACACAGAAAAGGAAAATTTTTATTAAATTCCTTATTTTACTCTGCAAAAATTATTTTTTTTAATCAGGCTGATCAATTTTTTAAAAAAAGATTTCACTTCTGTATAAAAATAAATGTTTATTTAATGCACACACAAATATATCTCAAAATGCGTTGCATGAAGCTTGTTATATACAAAAAAAATCATAAATTTCATGTTTAAAAACACAAAAATTGTTTTCTTGTTGTTTTGGATACTATCTATGTAATATTTATATAATCTTTTTAATTCTTATATTTAACGAAATTGTGTTTACATGTGAATATACAAAACACTAAAGAAACTTTTCGAAGTGCCATATAATCATGTATTACTGTCTTATATAGATTATATTTTTAAATTTGTGTCTTCTTTCTCTATAAATTAATTGTATGCATGAACTGGAAATATTTATTTTATATTGCTTTTATATTATATATACTGAAGTGAAATTTTTGAGATGTTCCTCAGACATTTAGCTGAAAAGCAGATGTCGTAACATAGAAAAGGAAACTTTTTATAAAATTCATTCTTCTACTCTACAAAATTTCATTTTTAAACAAGCTGATCAATTTTTTAAAAAAAAATTTCACTTCTGTATAAAGATAAATGCTTATTTAATGTACATACAAATTTTTAAGCTTTGTTTTCAATAGTTTCTTAGTAAAAGGGACATAAATATATCCCAAAATGCAATGCCCTTTTTCGTTGCACAAAACTTGTTACATACAAAAAATACACAAATTTCATGTTTAAAAACGTAAATTCAGTTTTCTTGTTGTTGTTTTGGATACCATTTATGTAATATTTTAAGAATCCTTTTAATTCTGATACTTTAAGAAATTGTGTTTACATGTGAATTTATAAAACACTAATGAAATTTTTCGAAATGTCGTATAATGATGTATTTCCAAAGCCATATTTTCATGTATTGACACATTTTTACATGGTATTTATGATACTTATAGTCAACTTGGATGACAGTAATGTATCAGAACAGAAAATTCTTCAAAAATTGATGCATAATTTGAGAAAAATGATGCAAATGCTATAAAATATCTCGATAGATTAAAAGTGAAAAATTCTATACATGTATTTTCTGAGAAATCTAAGTAAAAGAAATAAGTAAAAAGTCTTAAAAGTTATTGAGAATAATCTAATATTTAAAAAAATAGTGCAAATACAGATTGTAATTCATAATTTTTTTGATGAAATGACATTTTATAATAAAAATGCAATTATCTCAAAACGGTGTTTTTAAAAATGCGTGTACCATTTTCTCAGAACCTATTAAACGGAAGCACTTGCAATCTTCACTGAATATTACTGATATGTTAATATATATAATGAAGTGAACTTTTATTTATATACCGATAATATTTTTGTAAAAGTCAGTTATCGTGAAAAAATTCATAGTGATACATTACGATGAAAGTTTTTGAAAAAACTAAACAATATATTTGAAAAAGCTCACTTCAGTTTAAATAAAAAAGTCTAATTAATATACAGAAAAAGATTTAAGTCTGTACATTTAATATTTTATAAGAAAAAGGCACATAAAAAGGTTCAATTTAACATTAGCGGGATAGGGGGTACCGACTTACCTTAATTGTATTTGTGTGTTGTTAATAAATATTTGTAATTATGGCTTTCGTTGGTGATAATATATTTCCTTCCACACCAGGCGTGTCGGGCAATGTGAACCCAGTCCAAGATAGGACAGGGTCACGACAATGGCACCCAACTAGTTTGTCCTCCGAACATTTCTCCCTTAACCCCGAGATGGGAGTCGGATCCAATTTTAGGCTCTTACCTGATATTTTTTTTTCTGGTGTGGAAAATATCGAAGAATTCTTGGAATATATTGACAGTAATGTTAAGTTTTACGAGATACCTAATAATTTGGGATGTTATTATCTTAAAAGGCGTCTCCAAAGTCGAGCCTTGGACTGGTATGACATTCTTGGATCTTCAATAGTGAAAGGAACTGCTACCAATTTCGCGCAATTGAAAGAAGCTTTGACGGCAAATTTCCCAGCGTTTAGGAATAAGACCGAATTGCAAGTCAATTCGTTGTATCAGGGTCACGGTCAGGTTCCGTCAGACTTTTTTTACGAGATTCTTAAAATACATAAAAAGTTGGGATTAAATATGTAGGATGAGAGTTTAATCGAACATATTGTTACTCGTTTGGAACCGCAATTAATGAAGTATATTGAGATTAGAAATCCAACTACTCAATTGCAGTTGCTTCAGATGATTTCCAAGTATGAGGACAGATATTTGAGGAGAGACAATCCGGGTTCGAGCAATAATAATAGGGGAAGACGAGCTTGTGATGTGAGTAGGAGGTCTAACGAGGGTCATACTAATAGAAATTGGAGAGTTACTGGGGTAGTCGAACGTCAAAATGGTAGGAGGCAAGGTTATAGAACTTCCTATGAGACGAGACCTCAGGGGAACTATTGTAATCAAGGGTTCGAGAACAGGAACCGTATTGATATGAATGAGCGTGGATTCGAAAGTCGTGATAGAAGAGATCAATATAGAAATAGGGGTCCGAGTGATAATTTTAAACGGGGGTCGAATAATCGATGGAATAGGGGTTGTCATAAAAATTTAAACTTTTTAAGCGTTCGAAATCAAGATCGATCGCATGTTGATGAGAAAACTCCTATAACGGTTTCTGCTTTAAGGATGTCCCCTGTAGAACTCCCGTATGTGCCAATTTTAGTGAACGATATCTTCACTAAGGCATTATGAGATACTGGAGCCGAGAAGTCGTTTATCTCTGAAGAAACATATAGGGCATATTCTTCTTATAAGCCAATAAAAAAATCAAATGCAAAAGTTATAACGGATCAGGGCGCCTGTTGCAACAATGTAGGAACAGTTGAATTAGAAATTCAAATCAGAGAATTCACAAAAAAATGGGATTTTCACATACTGGCAGATCTCGAATATCCATGCATTTTAGGCGTCGATTTTATAAGAAACGCGAAGATTACTATGAATTTCGAGGAAAAGTATTTAGCGATTACGGATTCGCAAATCGAAGAATTAAAAGTTGTTGAGCAGAACGTAGAAATTGATCTTTTGAGTTCACAACTAAATCAGTCAACAAATGGATTTAAAGTCGTTATTTAATAGTTTTAGGGGTCTGTTCTCTGACAGACCGAGTCTTACTCATGTATTATATCTTGAAATCTATACGGAGGAGAGCCTTCCAGTGGTCTCCAGACTATACAGATATGACAGGGTTAAACAAGGTATCATTGACTATCATATACATAAGATGTTACGAGAAGGTACCATCGTAGAAATTCAATCGGCGTACGCATCTCCTGTAGATTTGTGTCGTAAAAAGAACTGGTTACCCAAGGACAATCCCGAGGCTTACAGATTTGCGGTGGATTATCGCAAACGTAATGCGGTAACTAAGTAACCGAGATATCCTTTGCCCCTCATAGAGGATTTAATGACCAATATTTCTCACACGAAAATAATGAGTACCTTGGATCTGCGCTCTGGCTATTTTTAATTAGCAGTACACCCCAGGGATGTAGCCAAAACGGCTTTTGTGACGAAAAATGGCACTTATGCGTTTAAGCGCATGCCATTCGGTTTATCAGGGGCAGCGCCAAATTTTCAGAAGGTCATCGACATTATATTGAAACCACTGTTAGGTAAAAGTGTCCAAGTGTACATGGATGACGTTATCATTGCGTCTCCATCATTTGCACATCCCTTGGAACATTTAAGGGAAGTATTTAGGTTATTACAAGAAGCGGGGTTGACGTTGTATGATAAGTGTAAGTATGGATGTGAGAAACTAAAGTACTTAGGCCTCGTGATTAGTAAGGATGGGATAGGCACGGATGAATCTAAAGTTAAGGCAATACTCAAAATGAAAGCACCAAAAAATTTGAAAGAAGTATCGAAATTTCTCGGAATTGCCCAATGGTATCAAAAATTTGTTATGGGGTACGCAGATCTCTGCGAGCCACTGTATGATTTAAAAAAGAAGGGTAGGAAATTTAATTGGTCGGAAGAGGCGCAAGCTGCTTTTGAATCGATCAAACGTGCAATTACGGAAGCGCCTGTGCTAAAATTACCAGATTTTAATGTACAATTTGAGCTTTTTACAGATGCGAGTTCTATTGGGATTGGAGAGGTGCTTAAGCAAAGACAGAGACCCATAGCATATGCATCCCGCACACTTAATAAGGCGGAACACAATTACACAGTAACCGAACGCGAGTTTTTAGCGGTGATTTGGGCTTTAAACAAGTTTCGCACCTACTTTGAATCGTTAAATGTAAAAGTTTATTATAGACCATGCAGCATTAACGAAACTGGCTAATGGTAAAAATTATCAAGTCGTATGATACGATGGTCACTCAAGCTAGACGAGTTTAATGTTGAATGGGAACAGAGACCAGATGCTCAAAATGTTGTGGCAGATGTGTTGTTGCGGAACCCGGTGGAAAGTTTTGAGGATAGCAACATAACTTGTGCAGTAATTAGAGATTTGGTACTTTCGTCAAGGGAGCAATTGATAGCTGAACAAAAGTAAGACCCCGAGCTTGGTCATATATATCGCTACTTACAAAACCCTGATGACAGTTCAGTAAATGCAGGGTGTGTGGGAACTGGTCCCAGGATTTTAAACTTATAGAGGGATTGTTATTTTATGCGAAATACGCATCCTCTCTAGGAGAAATGAGAATACATATTCCAAAATCAATGCGAGGTGCGATAATGCACGAATTTCATGATAAGCCTATGGCTGGACACATCTTGGAATAAGGAAAACTTATTTACGCGTGAAGGATGCATGTTATTGGCCATACATTCGTAAGGCGATACACGATTATGTTTTGACATGTGAAACGTGCCTAAAATATAACTATAAGAACGTGTTACCGGCCGGACATTTAATACCGATTGTAACTAGTTATCCGAACGAAATAGTTTCATTAGATTTATTAGGCCCCTACCCAGCATCAAAACCCCAAGGATATCGATATATTTGTGTAATAACGGATCATTTCACGAAGTGGTTAGAAGTAATACCCCTCAGAAAGGCGTCCGCAAAAATAATCGCAAATGCCCGGTTCGAAAATTATATTTCGCGATATGGAGATCCTATCAAAGTAATCAGCGATAACGGCCCCCAATTTGTATCCGAAGTTTTTGAACATTTAAGTGAGAGATTAGATATAAAGCATGTGAAAACAGTAGTGTATCGACCTCAATCAAACCGAATGGAACGTGTTAATCGCGATTTACTACAAATGATTGCTTCTTTTGTAAATTATAATCATGAATCCTGGGATAGGTTTTTAAATGAATTCGCATACGCACTAAGAACGGAAGTCCATGAAACGACGGGAAAAACCCCAGCAGAATTATTTTTGAGCAGAAAAATTATTTCCCCATTTCTAAAACTTGTGAAGGTCACAGATGGTACAGAACTTGTGGTTCAGAATATGGAAAAGGTGTTTGAGGAAGCTAGGCAAAATACAATGAAAAAGCAAGAAAAGTGGGCGAAATATTACAATAAAAGGAGACGCGAAATTAACATTAAGGTGGATGATTTAGTGTTGGTTGAAACTCACCCTATTAGTTCAGCCAGTAAAAAGGTGGTTGCGAAGTTTTTTCCTAAGTTTGAGGGTCCTTTTAGAGTTGTGAGTGTTATAAACAATAATGTTGTAATTTGGAAGGCAGGGGAAAAAAAACGACAATCAATATAGATCAGGTTCGAATTTACCATCAGAGAAAAAGGGATGAAGGTTTAGTGGAGGTAGACTCTGCAATTAGAGGTGGATCCGAGTATCAGTCGAGTAGTTTTGAGGATGGTAGATATGGGTTAGATAGGTCACAAGGTTCTAAGAGTAATGGGTCTGGTAGAAGACAGGAGGGAAAAGGAAATGGTAGAGTAGGAAACAAAAATAATATTAGAGAGACAAAAAGGAGTAGACACGAGCTGACTAAGGGTCGGTGCAAGAGGACTTTAACTGAATCGATATCACAGCCAAGCCAGAAAAAATTCGTGAAAATTCAGCACTCCAGAAGAGGCAAGAGGAGAACCGAATCCCCTACAGAAGTTCCAAGGAGTAAAAGAGCAAATATCCAAAAAGAAGTCTACAAGCGAAGACTCCCGTTCTCCATCTTGTCGAATGTACAATTCAAAAAGCGTTACAAAGTCAACGATCGCTGCAGCAGACAAGTTCCAGAAAGGGATCGCCAACAGAAAAGGTCCAACTTCAGGAGTTCTGAAGACGGCGGAGAAAGCTATGGGAAAGCCAGTATCACGATCACCAATAGGATCATTGGCAATCCATAAAAGATTTACCCGATCTAGAAGAGATCAAGAAGGACGAGGTCACAACTACAACTTGAAGAGTCGCCGAGACTATAGACCAGACGGCCAGGAGCAAAGAGAGAATCAACCCAGCAGAAGGTCCATGTCATTGGAGGTGCAGATTGGAGACATTAAAGAAAGAGGAGGAGCAAAATATTAGCCAGGTTGTGTTGTTTCATTTATATTTTTACTGACAGGCAGTCGGTTGAACTTTTGCAAGAAGCAAGTCTCGTTTTGTTAATAATGTTGTCTAATGCAAAAGTCTCACTGCGTTGAGTGAAATGACCTTTTGTATATTTAAATATATTCTAAATTATGGAAAGCATATGTATGTTTACATCTGTTTACCGTAAAGGCTTGGCTAAATGTGCGAGAATTCATTGCATTGTTTGCTTATATTGAGTATTTTGAAAATTGCATATAATTGTGTATATATAAACATGTTGAAATGTATATTAGTATATATCTGCTTTTTGGGGTTCGCGGCGCAGAGAAAGGAATTTAACCATAACACTAACAGCGCTACGCGATTAGAATGGGAGTTTTATTTTTAGAAACCAGATAAAATTTGTAAAGAATTTGACAATTTAAATATGTAAGGATTTTCAATATTGTGTGTATAAAGTGTTCAAAAAATTTTTTTTTGTACGTCCACTGATCCAGTTCTCATTTCAGGGTGGCTGACCCAGATGTTTTGAAGATTTTGTGTAGAAGATAAAAATTATGTAACCAGGATGTGTATTTAAAATATCCAAGTTTGCGGGCTGTGTACGGCCGGGTTTTTCCCTCCAGTGGGAGGTTTTTCCTTGGTCCTCGCCCAAATGGGGTACACCTTATATAATGAATGTAAAAGTTATAAACCTGGGAGTGATCATAAAGTTTGAGCTAGTAGTTTTTGAGTATTTCTTTAGCGTGTTGTTCTGTAGAAACTATTGCTAAACTAAAATAAAAGATATCTAGATAAGTTAAGACTTAAAATTTTCAACGTAATTTATATCGGGCCATTGAGACCCTTTTATAAATCCCGTTTTTTTCTTAAAGGGGGGGGGGCTGTGACGGGTCTATCCGCGTCAATCTTTCATTAACCCTCTTGGGTAACTTTGGGGCCAGCAATTATTCTATTTCACAGCCTCCTCGGGAAAAACACGAGATAGTGATATGCTAATGAATTCGACTATATAAAATCTAGATTTAGTAAGAAAGTAGAAGGAATTGCCAAACTTGTCGTAAGTATCAACCACGGATCTCTCCAGCGAGCTTAGCACGTATTAGATAGTAATTGAGATTTTTAATCATTGAAATAATCAAAGGGATTATAGTTAGTATCGACCTGAAGTTAGTAATCGTGCGTCTCCTTTGTCAATTCTGATAGTTGAGATTATTTAGTGGGAATATTAGATTTAAAGGTTAGAATTGAATGTTAGAGTTGTGTATCAGGATTAATCTAGGGAATTGAATAATCACTCCAGGGTTTCTACTTAAAGTGTGACTTGTTAATTGTATTTGTGTGTTGTTAATAAATATTTGTAATTATGACTTTCGTTTTGATA
>BMAO01036982.1:0-21450 GCA_019973975.1 Trichonephila clavata
TTTCCTTAACTTCCCTTTTATATCGCTAGTTTGATTGTTATTCGTACCTCCCGGCTTAAAAAGAGCGAGGAATAAAACAAAGGAATAAAAAAGACCTAATAATAGGAAACAAAAACAAAATAGTAGATACACTGCCTAGGAAGCTTATTTTTATTTCTCAAACAAGAACGACCTAAAAGAAGTTGATTCCTGCTTTTGCGTTTTGTTATTCATTTCGGTTCTTATCCAGATGGAGGGAAGGAACCCATTTATGTTCGCTACAAACTCAAACCATAGGCAATAAGACAGGGTTGTAAAGACTTTGCAATTGATATTACTTTAATACCATAAAAAAAATTCCTACTATAGTACGGATGAGGATGTTAAAATAAAGAAATGAGGAATAAAAAAACTGGTTGGCTTATTTTTTTTATTCTTGATAAAATGTTATTAAAGAAGTGATCAACTAATACAAAAGAGACAAATTGGATAGAACAAAACAACCGAAGAAACCATCATAGAATTCAGGAGTAAGTTTTTTGCCCAACTTATACAAAAATTTTCAACTATTAGCTCGTTTACATACAACTAAAAATTGTATGACTATTTAACTAGAAATAAATAAGTAAAATTGAACAAAATGAGCGGAAATACAATCGACCAATTCTGAAGTTCTTGATTTTTTTTTTTTAAAAACTTGAACAACAAAAAGAAAAACAGAAAAAAAAAATCTACCGAAGATTTAAAAATTAGAAAGAGCAGACCAAATCTTAGAAGGATTGATGGCCTAGAAAAAGATCTCCTAGTTTTGAGAACTAAAAATTGGAGAACACTAACAGGAAGAAGACTGGCCGGGAAAAGGCTTCTTGAGAAGGTCAAGGTCCACCATGGGCTGTCGAGCCCCTGAGGAAGGAGGAAGATTAACAAATTATTAAATATTTAAAAATCTTGATTTGAAAAAAATAAAAAAAATTGAATATAAATAATTCGATGAATATTGATTGGCAATATTCAATTACGTTTTATTATATTTCGAAATTTTCTCATCCATTTGTTTTTTTTTTTTGACAAAAAACGCCCCGCTATGTCTAAAATAGGCTTCTAAATTAAATTGCAAGAATTGTAAGCAACGATACAGCTTTATAAAAAGAAGAGTATTAAATAAACTTTTGTATATATTATATTGTTATAATTAGCACTATATTTTGGTTTTAATCAGATAAATAATTTAAAGGCTTTGTATAAAATTCTACGTTTTGTATTCGATTGAAATACAAAAAAATCAAATACTATCCCTAACGAAAAAATAGTTTACTATTTTAAATTTAAGCAAAATAAGAATAAGGATAATAATAAAAAGAATTTCTCCCTTAAATGAAGAAAGCTTAGCAATGTTTATTTATAAACAAACTTATGCATGAACTTTCATTCCTTTTATGAGTATTTATATTTTAATGAAAAATGTATTAAATAAATAGAAAATTTCAAAAAAAAATCGACTTAATCGATTTTTATTACACATTAAAGAGTAACGAAGAGAGAAAAACAAATTTATAGGTTTCGCTTCAATATTTCCTGGAAAGAAATTCCATGAATATTATCTCGAAGCGGGAATGGAAATTTCTTCCATGAAAAAAACCGAGGTTTTAAAGATTCCATTGGCCGTCGCTTGCATCCATTGGGAAAGCCGGCATCCATGCAGATTGGATGGGACAAGATGCGCGAGCACATTCCGAACGGGAGTAACAGTTGTCGAGAAAAGGAGAGGACCAATAAACAAACAAAAGGGGATAAGAAAATCCAAATCAACCCCTTTCTGTCAGCGACTAGGAGGAAAGGAGAGGAGCAAGAGAAGGAAGTGGAGGAGGATGAAGGAGAGAGAGGTAAAATAAAGCTCGCGGGTGTGGAGGGGGGGAGCTGCTAAGGATCTATCCAATCCCGACATGCCATGGGGCTCCATTGTGCGAGATAGCACGTGGTGGAGTTTACGGCCGGTTCGTTCGCCGACAGGTCACGTGCTTTATGGCCCATTCCGCGCCGGAATATGGCCACTCTGAAATATTGTGCTACGGAACGCATGTGTTGTTTTCTTCATCATCGGGGCCACTTTTAGAGATTACCATGTGTGCCCGCGTCCGTTGCCTCTCTTTCACTTTGGTTCGTCCTTCTTAGCGCACTTCATCTTCGAATTCCTTTTCTTTTTCTTTCTCGTTTCACTTCGAAGGAGTCAAAATTACAGTTGCTTTTTTTTCATCATTATATTGCTATTTTTACCATACATGATTATTGAAATTGAACATAATAAGTATATGTTGTACGGTAATGAGAAAGTCTGTAAAGCAGTAAGATGTTTTTTAAAAAAAATTATCCTTTTTTTTTGAAAGCTTAAAGGGAAAGATAAATCGTTCTTTAACAATGCTACTGCGTTGTTAAAACCCAATTCAAGTGATTTTTAAATTTCAATAAGCTAACACATATTCTTCAATACACCTATTCAGGGGTTGGCAAATAGCACCTACAAAGAGTTTTAGCAGCCCGCCAAGATACACAGTCAGAAAACCAAACACATAGAAAATGTTCCTTAAATTTGGGTCGACATATATTTGTGAGCAGTCCAGAGGCTGAGTGGTTAGTGCATCGCGCTTCCACACCACAGAAGCGAGATTCAAACCGCAGGATGTGCAAGGTTGACTTAGCTTATCATCCCTTCAGTGGGTCGATAAAATGAGTACCAAGCTTGCTTGAGAAATTAGCACTGGGGGTTTCGCGTCAGACTGACCCCCTGACTGGAATATCTGCTCATGCACCTCAGAGCCCAAGGTCACGTATACTGAGTTGGGCACAGTAGGCCTTGGCTTCATGGGCTGTTACGCCACTGAGATAAGTTATACATTTGTGAGCAAAGTTTTTTCTAGCATGGAAGTCAACAAGAGTAAATATAGATGCAAGTTGGCTGATATAAACAAGCAGGATGTGAAGAGAATTTCAATAAGCAGCCCCACTCCTGATTTTAAAAAAAACGTAGAAAAGTTTGATAAGGTACATTTGTTTCATTAAACTGATTTCAAATTAATTGAGCTTGCAGCTGTAGACGGTGTGAAATTAACAAAATAATAAATTGAATAAAACTAACTATTTTATTACTATATTTTATTTGTTTTTTATGGAACAGTTAATACCTTTCGAAGATGGAAAATAAGCAAAGAAATGAGTGTAATCATGTTATAAAGGTGCAGCCCTTTAGCATCCGGCATTGCTACCCTCGAGTCAAAACAATTGCCCACCCCTGACCTAATCAATACTTTCACACTTAAGTTAACAGAATTAAATAAATTTCATTAAGAAAGGGTAGAATTAATTATATTGAAATTCGTTCACTAATAATATTACATGCTAAGGAAAATTGGCACACATTTTAATTTAAGGAAATACATTTTAAAAATTTACAGTAAATGCTTTTTTAATAATAAGATCGTCTAATCACTTTGAAAATATCGTTTGTTCATTAAAAAAAACCTCTACGACAGAGACAGGGAATACCAAAAATACATTTTATTAAAAAATTTTAAACCAATGTATTTTGAATATTTTGTTACTAAGCTAATGTAAAAATTATGCAATTATAATGAAAAATGCGGTTGCCAAAATATACACCAAAGCTCAAATTTAAATAAAAAAAACTTATTTGAAAAGTTAATACGATAAAAAAGTGTTCAATAGTAAATTTAGTTTCTATAGTACCCGCTAACATTATATAAATTTAAAGTTGTGTACTAATTCTGATCAGTACATTTGTGACAAAAAATTACCAGTGAGTCTTTTGCTTGAAAAATATATTTTACAGATGCTCTAAAAATACACCCCCTCTCCCCACCCCAAAAAATTCTTTAAATAAATGTTTGTTGCTTTAGAATATAATTACGTAAAGAAATATCAAATTAAAAAGAACTTTCTGCTACAGGTACAAAATCAGAAGATGATACTTTTTTCTTTTGCTTTCCACACTTACTAATACAAACTGAACAAATCTCATTTTATTCAATATGTCAATAAAATGCATATTTTAAGCATAAAATGCATCATATTGAAAAAAAGTGCTGAATAGCAAAGAAAACGTATTGCCAGTTGCGATATTAATATCACACATTGAATTATATATATATATATATGAAACGTTTTCCAAAATGAAAGTCAAAATTCTATGACTTTCAGTAAAACTTACGTTATGAAACAGCTAGGAAAACTACATTTTTGTATAAACATACGAAGAAGAAAGGAACTTTAATAACATGGGTAATATTTTACAAGTCTTTCAAAGGCCTGAAAAGTATTTCAAAACGAATAAATCACCAAAAAATAAAATTTGGCGCCGAGAAAGAGGAGGGAAAAGAGTAAAATACTTCAGCTTCGAATAGCTATGAAAGAGTAAGCTAAATTTCTTCAAGAATCTAGGGGGAGGGGGGAATGTATAAAAGACACAAATATCATTCTGAAACGGCAAATTTCCCGAATACATCTGCAAGTGGGAATAAAAAGAGGGTAGAGATGAACATTTCAAAGGAGAAATTTTTCTGACCGTTTTTCAATAAAAGTTCAAGCAGCGCAAAAGAAAGAAAATGCTTTTTTGATTTGGAGGCTTGAATACCTCGCAAAATTTGCACGAAACAGGCGAAGGAGGAATGTTTTAGATCCAAAACATATAAAAAAATATATATATTCTCGAACATTGAAGCATTGCACGGAAGGGGAGGGCATCTTTCAATTTTAAAGAGCAAGGAAGCCTTTAAAAAACATTTCTTATTCCCACAAAAAGAAATATAAAGGACTCGGAATGAAATTTCCACAGCGGATGTTTGGAAATAAGCTAAAAGAAACAAAAGAACGACCGTTCCTTTCATTTCGCGAAGCCATAGCTGCACTAAATAAATAAGAAATGGAAGTGGTATCGACACGAAACGGAATGACAGAAAATGTTTTCTATATATATAATTTTTCAATTCAACTGAATGACTAAAACATTCTTCTACGCAAATCGTATTGACTAAAATCAGTGGACGTTGGTCATCCCCCCCCCCCTTTCTGAGAAGAACGATGGAGGGAGAGATGAAATCTCTTCCCCCTCCCCAGAAGTACCTGGCAGATTCGCCTAAATTGACTTTGTTGTTCGGGAAATGTCCCGAAAATGACGTTCCTGGGCTAAACGACACAACAGATCCAAATCAAAAGAACTCGCTTAGGTTGTTCCATATCTTTTTTTCCGCATAAGAGGCGAATAAACGGAGTTGGAATGCAATTTTTGCAATCCACGACATTTCAAACAACCGGAACAGAACAATTGTTCACCCTTAACTTAGTTTTGAATATGGAAGGAAAGGTTTTCCGGCAGATTTCGGCCACGGATACAGTCTCTACTGAAAATAAAATAAATTCCCGGCTGAAAATGGACAGCACAAAACCTATTTTTAAAAGTGCAATAAAATTGCCAATATGGATGGAAATTGCATTTAAACGTGAAATAGATTTTAAATTGAACTTTTACTCGGGTTCTTGAATCTTCTTCCGCGTAAAGTCAGAAAATGTGTTTTTTCAAACTAAATATTGGAGGAGTTAAACTTAGAGCATTGAAGGACATATAGAACTTTTTCTTTTACATTGAATGTAAAAAACTCTATGTGTTTCAAGTTTTTTTTTTTTTTTACTATTAAGAGTTTTTGCTATTGCATCAAGTCAAATATATTTATACAAAAGAAAAAAGAATGAAGTTTTAAAATAAAATTTAAAAATTCAATTTAATAAAAAAACAACAAAAAATTTAAAACATGCAAGGTTTTTTTTTTTAAATCTAAGTATTGAATACTTTTCTTTGATAAACATAATTAATCAGTAAACATAACTAATTTTTTTAAGTATATTTTTGAAATTTATTATAAAATTCCTCTCAAAATCGAGCGTAGAATTAGACGTTATGATAGAAAGGAATACAGTTATATATATATATATATCCGAAAGAGAGGAGAATTCAATAAAAGATTTTAAATTATAGTGATTTCTGAGAAATTAACAAGATGTAATCACCTTATGAGGCAGTTTTTTAATTACCATTTATTATTTTTGTAGAAAAATTCACCTGATTTTAAAAATACAACTGAACAGCGGGGCTCAAACATGACAATCTTTGATTATAGCCGTAGATCTTGCAAGATTTAATCGGGTTAAACTGTACAATGAACAAACGGAATATTTAAATTGCTAAAAAATATTTATTCGGTGTCAAAATTTATACTAACATTTGCAGGAAATCAGAAACTTAATTCAAACGGAAAGAAATAAAATCCTAAGCCTTAAGGCTGTAACTAAATAAGACATGCTCCCAAAAATGAATTGGGAGGTTCCATCTAGTTTTCGACAGGAGAGTTAAATAGATGCGCGTCCGATGAAGAACGATGAAAAACATCATTCGTAGGAAGGAAAGATTGAAAAGAAGTGTGGATAAGAGACCCATGGGAAGCCTAACGCGACAGAGGGAACTTAAAGGTGAAGAAGAGAAGAAAAAATGCACTAGAGAAATGCGTTGTAAGGTCAGGATGACAGAGAGGACGGGGAAGGGGATAGAAAAAAAAAAGAGAGAGAATTGAGAAGAAGGTGTAGGTGGATGAGAGAACTTTACCCAGAGGCGATCTGCTGTCCACTGCAAAAGCGAAGAACGTCATCGTTTGTACCGGACACTGGGCGCTTGGAGGTCAATCAATAATTCTACAGCGAAGAACCTCGAAATAGATTGGTGGCGGTGATGAAGGAGGGGTAAAAAAGAGGGGGGGGGTCTGAAAACCGTGTGAGAACGGAGGACGCTAAACAGAATGAGAAGGGAGGGAAAGAAAAAAAATTGAGTAAGCAAGCGCGTATAAAGGAAAGAGCGGAGTGAGAGAGAGAATAATAATAACACTAAAAAAAATCTTCGGATTCATAATGAGATAGCGTTTGTTTGAAAGCCGGGAGGCGATTGGATTTTTGCGTTTCGCAGTACTAGGCGCCACCAAAACCCGGAAAACAACAAATTTGGGCAGAAAACATGAAGGGATAGTAAAATATAAAAATAATAAAAAGTAGGTAGCCAGAGATGGAAAAAGGAAAATTTATTCTCCCGGGCCATCGTTGTTATTCGGTATTAAAGCGACACGAAACAAATAATGGATGGATCTAATTGCTTAAGCAGTGATCTGACCACTTGGACTATTTGAGGCATCAAAAAGAAATAGACCTAACGGCTTCGGATGACGGTTATTCAGGTATAATGCCACTTGATTTATATCTAACGGGCGTCGTTTTTTTATTCGTTTATAGGCGGCGTAGATGGATATACATCAACAGAAGTTAATGTCTAACAATATTTATTCTGTCTCCTAATTCAGTTTCTAAGCTGGTTAAATATGCCAATGAAAAACTACGGTTGCATTGGTATATGTATTATTTGTCTGAAAAACTTATTCGAAATTTTCATTTCAAACAAAGCTTTAAATCAATAGGTATGCAACGAATATAAGTCAAAATGGCTATTATTATTCGATGCAATAAGTTATGTTGTCAACATTTCTGATAAGGCATTCGAAGATGTTTTCTCTAACATTAAGCCTATGATAGATTCACAGAAAAACAAATTTCGTTACAAGTTAAATGTGTATTCTGTGTTGTATATCTTATGCACTCAAAATATTACACAAAGTGATGCCAAGATCTCGCAATATATGAGCCATCAAAAAATGTTCGATGCTACTGCATTTCTGGTTTGTAAATTTCCTAGGCCTCAATATTTATGCAGCTTTAAAACAAAACGAGATGTGATGGAGGATAGTAGGAGGAAATAAATGTTCCTTTTGTTTTCCATAACTAAAATTTCCAAAGTAAAGCCAAGGGAAATAATAAAAGAAACTTTCCTCATATCATCCTTTTCTTTCACGAAAGTACCATTGTAATATCCATTTGTATTGCAAAAAGAATGAGGGAGGGGGGGGGGAGATGGTGGAATAAAGAAATAAATTCAGGCGCACTCAAAACTAAATACAAATATAGAGAAACCGCAGCAAGAAATAAACCAGTCGGAGAAACGAGCATAAAAATGAAATAAAATGGGAAGGAAGGGAATTTTCGGAAGCAAACTGATTTTATTCCGAGGAATATATCAAAGCGAATGCACGTCCGGCTACATAATATAACAAGAATGAAAACACGGCGGTATTTTTCTAATGTATTATGGACGGCCAGCGAAGAAGAAGCTGCAGTTCTACAAGGAAACGGTAAATAAAATATTGGCCACCAGCTGCTCATCATGGTAAAAACGCAGTGTGCACAACGTCTATAAAAAGGAATACTGAACCACACAAAAATGCAACGAGGGCCTTTCGCATTTTAAAGAAAGGATCGATGAGAACGATAAAAAGTGCATTAAATGTATTATGTGGTCAGACTTTAGGCCACGAATATGGTTATAGGCTGCCCCCAAAAAACATCCGTTTGGGAATTCTCTTTTCAGATTTCGCTCTTTTTTTGAGAAGCGAAAGAATTTTGTAAAAAAGAAATCTGTTTTACTCTTCTTTTTATGAATTTAGATACATACATATAAAAGCAATACGAAAAAGACATTGAAACGCATGGAGTCCGAGATCGCCGATACAATGTCATGGATAAACTAAATTTCTATATACCTAGGGGGCAACATCTTATTTTTTATGAATACATTCATAGTTATATAAGAAAGGATGGAACGAAAAAAAAGAAGGGGGCATAGACATTGGATGCTTCCTAGTTTTTCCTGGACCAGTGATTTCCCTTTTTTCGATACTGCATTGAAAACAACCAACCGCCGTACATATTCGGATACAGGCACGGAGATTAGATACAAAACTTTTAAATTGAGAAATGGATGGCGCATTTCCATTCAGATTCTTTGGGAAAAGTAACCGAAGAGTACATTTTCCAGATTGAAATAAAAAATAAAAATGGAACAAGGATGTTTTTTCCTTCAAAAAGAGGAATAATGTAGCTCAAAACAGTTCGTGGAATTTTCAAAATAGATTTGGAATTCTAAGAAAATGTTTTGTGAAATAAGAGACGAATGCGATATGTATTTTTTTCATGAATGTAGAATCTAATTCAGAAAGCCCGCCAATGCCTTTTTTAGATCCAAAAGGAAAATGTAATGTTTGCAAAAGGTATAGAAATGCACATTTGAATATATTAATAACTAATAGCACGTATTTTTTTCGTGTCCACTGTTATGTCGTCACTCGAGCAAATATGGATTTGATTTCAAATTATTTTTAAAAAACGCTGATAATAACTAAGAATTTTTATAATAAATTTCAGAATTATTACAAAAAAAAGGGATTTTTAGAGACTTTAAATGGGGCTATTCTGATATTTAATTCATTTATCCTACTGCCATCCTCTCTGGAAAATGCAACACAATTACTATTATCATTCATAAGGGGTACCCATAAGAAGAGATCTATAAGTCCGTTTTCTAAATGTTTTATGCGATACCTTAACAAATTTTTATTAATAAAAGGCACTAGTAAATGATGTAATACATCGTTTTTTGTTTTTACAAAAATATATTTTTATGGAACAATTTACTTTGATAGTCCAAAAGCATGAAACCCAGTCAAAATTTAATTTACATAAAAGTAATCTAGAATTTCTTACAGGAAAAACTCTTTTACCTAGATTTGATTGATATATTTCAATGTTGTCAGTCCAAATGTGTTGATTTCTTTAATTGCTTTTGATTTAAAGATGTCGAATTTCCGAATTGATGTCTACAGTTTTAATAGTAGCCTTTATGTAGATTTGATATCGACTAATTCATTTTTAATAGTTCTACCTAATGGGATTTTTTATATTTTATACGAGGAAAAAGAGCTTCTTCTTGAAAAAAAATTCAATCTAGATCTCACAGTTTTCTCTCCGAACACATTAGCATGTATTTTTTGTCAGAATATGTATGGTTTGTGTGTTTCAAGAACATTAAATTTTTTTTTAATTATTCAATTATTGTGATTTTTTCCAGTACTTCTCCTTAGAAGATTCAAAGTACAACTTATACAGTTTTCTTGTAGCATATAATGTAGTCGAAATTAAAGAGAATCTACAACTTTATTTTCTATCTTTTCTTTCTTACTATCTACTTCATTGATTTTAGAAAAGCCTATTAATACTCTACAATTTTCTATAATTATTAATAATTTCTTATAAAGTTAATCTGTTTTTTTTTTCACTTAAAATTACTTTACCTCATTTTTTCTTATACTCGAAGTTTTATTAACGTCCAACTTAAAACAAACGAGGGTATTAGCGAGACCTCGCAATTTTGAATCTCGATCAAGTGAAGAGAACGCAAGACCTTAGCTGTCGCATACATTCTCCATTCCACACCAACGCAAGGGCTTTGAGCATCGACAGATATCACGTGCATCAGCTTCTCCAAGCGGCGACTTTTCAGGAGCAATGGGACTTGAGCCACAAGTTTGCGATCATACCATTCAGCTACTGTGTCAACACTTTCATTGCAAGTTATTGGTTAACACTAATTTTAAGATGTAATTTTTTATAATTCTGAAATAACGATATTTTCTTTTTTCTTTAATAAAGTAGATTTCAAAATTCTTTTTCCTTTATGAAAAAGGAAATATATATTCTCTGTATCTCTGTTGCATTTTTGTAATGTTTTAGTAATTTTATAAGCACATACTCAAAACCTAAGAAATACTTTTACATTATAACTCTCATGATTTTATTTTGTTTCTAGAGTAAAAAATTCATATTAAAATCTTTTAATTCGTTATAAGAAAGCTCTTTAAATGAAAGGTTTCCCATTTATTTATATTTTTGCACCATTGTATTCAACTTTTGTTATTTCAGCGTAATTACCCAGAAACATTTTATATTTTATTCGTATAATATAATTTTGATTTATATATTTCACTCTCTAGTAAAACTGTTTTCAGAAACTTTGGTCTCGGGTTAAATAAAACTCATATTAATGATATTTAAACAATCGTAAATCAGCATGTCTATTCTGTACATCATGCAGATTTTACCGCTAAAATCTAACATTTTCTGTAAAAAATCTAGAGCATTTCATAAGTATCAAAGAACAAACACTAAATAAAATTACTAAAATGCTCGCATTTTTGCTTACACTTTTCACCTATTCTTATAGAGTCTCATCATTTAAAATACATTTTTGATCCTAAATATACAATTTTTTACAGATTTTATCTTGATTAATTAGCAAAAAAATCAACTAATTGAATTTTTTTAAAAAAAATGTTTTTCTTTTGGTAATTTAAGATTTCAAAACAAAGCATTAAGAAAAATTTTAAAAAATGACTAACATGATAGTTGCTTTAAATATGAACCAGTAGGCATGTATTAATTGAGAAAAATATTTAATCGAATTAAAAGGCACGTTTTCTTCAAACTGCCGCCAATAAAATTTTTCAGAATACATAACACGTTTTTCAATAATCAGATAAAAAAAGATGAAATAAAAAAGTGACCAGTTTTCTTAAATAAACCCTGAAGTAGGTCATTTCAAGAATGCAATCACCATTTTTCACAAGTGCAAGATTGTTATTCCGAAGAAGCGAAATCAGTTTTACTGCACATTATCAACTATCATCGATAAGCGATAATTTTCGGGTCCTTTTCAGAAGAAAGATAGAGAAGGGGATAGAGATCAATAAATGCTTCGATTTTATTCGCCGCTTCCTAAATTTCGTTTTGCTTTTCTATTAAAAGCATTTATATATATATATTCTGTTTTGTTACCTACAGCTAAAATCTATAACGATGCAACTGGAGATGAAAATAATCGAAACAAAATTTCCAAATCCTAAGATGGTAGGAAAAGATCGATGTATTCAAGTAAGACCTCGAAATATGTACTGATTTCAGATAACTAAATAATCAGCAATTGCAATTTTTTCTCCCTCCTTCCGGTAATACACGATACAGCTTATTTGAACTTCTATTCTTGATTAATTTCGTATTTTGTTGTAGAAATTTCCATCATGCCTTTTATCTATTGTCTTCGGTGTTTGATGATAGTTTCTATTTAATGAAGCGAAACTGCTCGTGTTTTTATTGCCTGCAATCAAAGTATTGACTCCAATTGAATTGCTGAAAGTAAATCGTATAGATATGTTGCAACTAAAGGCTGAACCTGTCGATATATTTCGCTGGTTCATTTTCTAAGCCGATGCGACAATTTCCTCTCTTTCTTTATCAACTCAAAGATGCGATCTTCTTAACAAGATACATTGTATTTAATCTCATTTTAGACCTAACCCATTCTCTTATAAGTCATTCGCTGGGAAAGATGTTAAGGAATATTACAAAAAATCGTATTTTAATAACTGGAATATTCAGGTACTAAGAAAATATGGAAATCTTAACGAGGAAATATAGATATTAAATGTTTCATACTTATTTGTTTATATTCAACGAATTCCATACTAATGCAAATCAAAAATTCCTTAAAATATTAAAAATTTTTAAGAAATTGAATGTACTGCTATGTAAACACCACAGTAATTAAAATGATTCACACACAGGTAATCCGTAAAGAACATTCGAGAATTAAAATGCTATATTAATTAGCAATGGTGCAATTTAAATTTGATTTATTAAGCTTTCCTTCGTTGTATACTTTTTTCCTTTTTGAAATCAACAAATTGTTCATTATTTTTTCGGACAAAAAAAGAAACATATTAGAAGTATTAAAAGCGTTGATAAATGTAACTGATAAAGAAAAAAGCCTAGAATTGTTCAGAAAATATAGATATGTATTGAAAAAAAAACCAATCCTAAATTTTGTAATCAAAACTTTTGTGCTTCGTAATTTTTAAAATAAAATCCTTTTTTTTTTTCTTATGAAAAAAATTATGGACATTGAAAAAATCTTTATATTTGTTATTATTTTTGTTCTATCAGAGTTCATAAATGTGCCGAAATTTTAACCAAACTGAAAAAATTCCAGAGTATAGCATACAACTGAATTTTAAAAATAGGATACTTTATAAGAAAAAAAATAAACATGATCACTATATGGTCATTTGGCTGCATATTTATTTTTCTTTAAAAAAGGCAAAGTCTTATCTTATACGTTCTTTTTGTGTTAAAATTACATTTAATGGGTATTAATACTCACAATACTATATCCACTGTTATTACTATCCACAATATCCGAATTTTATAAGATATGTTTCTGTCCAGTGGCGTAACGTATACCCCCGCACCCAGGATTCAAGGAGGCCCAAAGCCTGATTAACGCAAGTACTTATTTAACCAATTCATAAAATATTAAAGCCCCCCAAAAATATTGGCTAACTGACTTTGAAGGGGTCCTAAATATTCTGCGTTATTCACTGTCTCTGTCACAGAGTTAAGTGGCTGCGGTAGAAAAGTGGTCTAGGCATCGGATCATGGCTAGCGTGTCATGAGTTCGATCCCAGTACCACTAAAGACCCGCCGTGTAGGGGAGTGATGCACGTTAAATCTGTCGAGAGCTCAAACGTCCTCCCGTTGGTGTGGTAGTTAGGAGAGGGGTGCGCCAGCTCAGGTGTCGTCCGCGTCACTTGACCATGGTTCAAAATTACGTTGACTGTCGCCAAAAGCCCTCGTGTTGCTAAAACAGTGCGACGTTAATATTCACTCACTCAGTCACAGAGTTGAATTTTCTTGACTTAATTCATCTTCAGATCATGCAAAGTATTCATCAGTATCGTGGAGCGTTAATATTAGAATGCGCGCATATGTTTAAAAGTTAATAGAATGTTATAAAAAATTTGACGTTTTAATTGCGAAATTGCAAATTTCTCTTTATCACCTCATAACCCACTTGGAAGATGAAAGTCTAATTTTAAAATTGTATCCATATTTTACCAAGAAAATTTTTGTCAAAGTTTTTGATAATCTAATATATGTAAGAATTACAAGTGCTGATAACAAAAGCTTATGAAAGTGTAGATATTATTAAGTTGACTGTTACATATTTAACAAATTTGTCCAATGCCTCATCAAGATAGTTGGAATTTTTTGTCACACACGATGAGGATATCCAAATTTACCATGAGTGTTTCAAGCGGAGAAATGGAACTTGCAACAATATTGAAATGCTATATTCCCTGCTTTTTCAATAGCAATAAAATGTTTTAAACAAGATAAATTACTTTAATTATTTTTTATTCAAATCAAAGAACAAACGTTTTTAAGAAATAATATTAAAATTATTCAAAGAAGTCTTTGCAGTCAAAATATTATATTTCGAGCAATAAATAACGAATTTAAAATATAATTTAAAAGTTAATATGAATAATTAAGATTCTGAAAAAAGTATTAGTTAAATTTCAGAAACGCTATTTCTTTAAAATGCTGAAGTTCCACATTACATATTAAAGTAATATAAAAAAATAAGCGCATAAAGCATGCAATTAACTTTAATATGATAGTTAAACATAAAAAAATTTCGAATCATTATTTAACTAATTTTGAATATTTTTTCAACTGAATCCACATAATATGATTTCAAATTATATGTAACGATCAAAATATTTTATACTGAATTTATAAGATATATGTATGGAAAATAATATTTGCTATTTATCAAAGTTATAGGTCCTTCAATAAGGAAAATTCTTTTAATACAAATTCTTACCTTTAAGTTTACCTTCTGCTTTGCATTCCATATGAGGGAACATAAATATATTACCTGAAAAATAAGATAAATAAGTTTAAAAACTACCCATACATAACTCTACTTAATAAAAAATTTCAGCAATTATTTTTAATTTGAAAACTTGAAATAAGTTTATTGGAGTTTTTTACAATTTACGATACAATCTTTCGACTGTGCATAAAAGTATTTAAAAAAACCTTTAAATTGTCTCTTTTAAAAATAAAGTTTTTATAATGAAAATTTATAATGATTTGAAAAATTTTAACATTTTATAAAGTTTAAAAAGAAAATAATAATAATAATGGGAGTTAAAATAAAGAATGAATTTTGTTTATCCTTAATACAAGGTCTTTGAATCATTTTGTCCCAAATGAATACGAACAAATTAGAATAAATCTGCTATAAGCAAAAAGAGTGAGCACAATAATTATTTAATAATCCTTATACAATAAACATTTATATAATCCCAGAATAAAATATGTTCAAATAAGATATAATCGCATTTTGTTTTAATATAAAAAGTGCACATACAGTTTATTTGAAATTAGAGATATATATTAAGTAGGTTTATCAAATGAGTTGGTGAACAAAGATTTTGTCGGCAAGAATCTGTAAAAGAAGGGACAAAGGCAGAATGGACGAAAGAGGAGAAAATAATTGCAGCCACTAAAGACGGCAAACAGAGCCAATTAGCCGTCGATTAGTTCGTCGCTACGACAGCGATGGTGTTATCCATCACTGCGAGCGACAGATTTCTTTTGCTTGCCATTGATTTTATTCCTTGCGCCTTTCACACAAACACACACACATTCTATTATGAATTCCTTTCCCACACCGCATGGACACTTCTGCCGACACGACTAATGATTTATGCGGCTAACTTCAATTCCTGAAATCACACAAACGATTCAGAAATTTTTTCTTTCTCTTTCAGGAGAATTGGAGGAGATATTAAATGCTCCCAAGAGGACTAGGATTATTTTTTTAAATATGTTTATATTTTTAAATAATTTCTGTATAGAATGTAATATTAATTCTATGAAATATTTTTTTTATTGATAAGTTGTAAAAAATAAACAAATATAAACACTTTTTTAAAAAATTCTTATCATCTTCCAAATATTTTATGATGACTAAGTTGAAAATACAATTAGAATACAGGGAAAAAAAAGGTAAATGAAATTGAAAATGTTATATTGCTTAAGAAAACGCGTTTTGAGAGAAAAATTAACGTCGCTAGCGTCGCAACACGAGGGTTATTGGCAACGAACCTCGTAACTTTGAAACATGGTCAAGTAATTAGGACGACACCAGAACTGTCACTTCCATTCCTAACTTCCATAACACTACAGCGGAAAAACGTTTGAGCCTCAACAGGTTTTACATGTAACGACTTCAACAAGGCTGTAACTCAGTGATGCTCAACCTGCGGCCCGCGGGCCACATGTGGCCCACCGGTTATTTCTGAGTGGCCCATTGCACTTCAATTACTAGAGAAGGATTTACTAAAAATTTAGTGGGAATTTCTATCAATCAAGCAATCAAATACATAAAATTTGCTATCGATGTTTTTTTTTATTATTTAGAATATAAGCAAGAGGCTTGGTCATAGATGAAAGGAAATAAAAATTATCCCATAACTCAGTAAAAAATGCATAAAAATAAATATTTTTATGTGCATGTTTGATCGAAAAGTTAATATGGTATTAAAATAAAGCTAAAAATGAGTTTAAATATTTCGGTCAATTTTGCTTTATCCAATGTTGCGTTGGTTTTATAGTGTGTTTGTTTCATTATTCGCATGTTGCGACCCACGTGAAATAACTTTCATGTGTATGCGGCCCGGTGAGAAAAAAGGTTGAGTACCCCTGCTCAAACTCAAGACATGCCAGTCACGCGTCCGTGACCTTGACCATCAGGTTACCGCAGCCATTAGACGTTTTAAGACCCGATGACTAAAATATAGCAATTTTTTAAAGTTACATATATTAGAAGAAGAACCATACATTAAGTTGCATTAAACACAGCGACATATGAACCAAACTCTAGAGCTAATTAAAATAAAAATGAACACATTTAAACTTTGTTTCATTTAAAATAAATGAATATTTAATTCTTCGGAATTATACGGTTTTCTTACAACACAGGACGTTTTCCATTGCTTAAATTTCTTTAAACATTAAAATAATTATTAACGATATAAAAGTAATAGGTTATTATTTTAAATGTTAAAAATTTTACACAAATTGTTTTCCAAGTAATTTTCAACTTAAACTGTTATGTATGAGTTAGAAGTTTGAATTATGAACTAAGTAATAATAATAATGCTATTTCACACGAAAAGAATTGGATTTTAACTCTTATTTTTTTACGAATACATGTTTAAGTTACAATCTTGTAAATATATTAATAGATTTGAAATTTAAAAAATATATTATATAAGGATAAAATTTTTTATTAATAAGATTCATACATTTTAATGTTATATGAGTATATCTTGCTCATTCTTAAGAATGTTTTTATCTATGCATATTAATTACATCAAAGCGGCACAAATGCTTAATAAATAAAATTTCTCACTAAATATTGCATGTACTGTTAAATAGAGAAATATATGATTTAAAGCATGTTCGATTTTCAAATCTAACCAAAAAATATATATATAATTCTTAATCCCATCAAGCAACATTTCTCCTCTTCCGAGGGAAAAAAAATCAATCTGAGTTAGAAAATAATCCGATCTAAAGTTTTAGCATCACTGTCAGTAGCACTCCGGAAGGAATTCCATTTTTTGATTCGCTAATAGATATTGGGGCAAACATTTCTCCAAATCATCAATTAGCAGATTTCTTTTTCTTCTCCCCTCCTTACGGCAAAGGGAAATAGAACTTTTAAGAGAAGACAACGAGTTTGGACGTCCCATACGTCTTGTGAGCATGGATACTGTACGGAGGGCATTAGGGAAACACTCTCCCTCCTCTCATCCGATCTATCCATTCTACAACAGATCAGCTTTCGTGATGTGCGCATATTTCTTCTTTCAGCATAAAGCGCGCTTCCAAACTTTCGGACATTGTTTTTAAGTGGACAAAGAAGGGGATTGGGAAAAAAAAGAAGGCAGCTATTTTTAAAGCTCCTGGAGGGGAGAAAACCAAGAGTGATCGCCAGTTACAATGTTACCCTCTCTCAGTCTTCCTCTTTTTCTCTCGTGCTGTTTTCTCTTCGTTTCTCTCTCTCTCTCTTTACGTCGCCGACACCTACTGTGGCGACAAAAGGGGAAGGCGGAAGGATAGGAAGGAAAAAAGTGTGTGTGGAGGGGAAGACTCCCAACAGAAAGCATTGGGGGCTAGGTGAAGGAGGAGGAACGAAACTGTACGGAGAGGGGGGATGGAAACTGGCTGCAAAGAAGAGCTCAAATGAAGACATACGACAGCGTTTTTTGGCCGATATCTAATGAAGGTAACAGAGGCTAGAAGAAGGTGGTGTCTCTCGAACAAGGGGTGGAGGGTTGGCGGGAATGGAGGCGCGATTTGCAGAAGAGGGAGAAGTTGGAAAGACGTTTCAATCAAAGGGTCTCTGGCCCCACCCGCCAAGAGACTAAGACAAATGCGTAACAGGGGCGCTATCGAAGTGGACGCGTGAATATGCCAATCAGAAATTCGCCAACGACCGAATAATGACAGGGTGATGGCTCCCACAGTGTACAGCGGGCTTCTTTCTTTCGCTCCATCTCCGCAATCATTACTTTCACCAGCTGAGGAGCGGGAATGGATAGGAAATCTTTCGTTTTGGGGAATCATAGACAGATGTGCCGGTATGTATCTATATCGACGCGGAAGGGAAGAAAGAGGGAGTAGAAAAGACGTCATAAAGATATCTAGGTATGATTACATCTTCAGATGGTGATTGAGGGAACGTGCGACGTCCGAAATGGTCATGGTCTATCTTCAATTTCCACTTGGCCAAAGATCTGAAGTTGGTCAGCTCCGATAAACGGGTATGGAGACGAGATCAATATACTTTCGGCCCTTTGTTTGTTCATAAAGAAATATCGGAATAGGTTTTTTAACGAAAAACTTTTTTAATGAAAATAAAAATTGAAATATGTCATCATAGTGGATTTAATTTCACAGCAATGAAATATATTAGTCTTTTTGTTTGAAATGATTTCCATTACTTTTAATATTAAGAATCACTTATAGTGTGAATAAAGCGGAGACTCTTTCGATTAAATTTAATATATTTGAGTGTTACTTTTTTAATTAAAGTTTAATTATAGTATTCACACATTTGTATGAACTATTATTTTAGTTATGATTATAAGAAACATTTTGATTACGTTTTATTTAATTAGGACTAATGCAAACTTTTTTTTTCTTCTTTCTGAATCTGTAAAAAAAATAATAATAATTTCTATGATTTTAATTTTTTAAAAACTGATTTCAAATTTGAGATTCAAAATATACATTAGTAGAAATAAATAATAAAAATATACAAAAAATGCTACAGAAATATGATGAAATACAATACATAGAAACCTAATCTATTTTAACTCTTCAAAAATGAATTAACATAATAAATTCTTGTTTGCCTTAATTGCTCAAAAAAATAAAATGGAAAAAAAAAAATTCTAGTTCACAATTTACTACAATTTCATAAAGAAAAAACTTATAAGGGTCAATTTACATTTTACGCAGACAATGTGCTAAAATTCTATTTTAATACAAAAAGATAACTTTTATCTCCGCTCTCAATCAGTATTTGAATGTGTTTTTTTAAATCTATAATTGAGTTTTCTGAGCCTACCACTTGATTTCCTCTTATTTTTTAAATTCATTTCATTTGCTATTTTTTTAAACCTCCTTTTATTACCAAAATAAAATCTTTCAGTGAATATATCTTTTTTAGAAAATATCACGATACCTGCAAACGGAAGGAAAAAACTGCCGTGGAGATTATGCAGAAAAAGAAAAACAACTCCCCAGCAATAAGTTATATAAACCGTATATATATATATATATATATAATTTCCAATTTCCAGAAATATGATTTAAAAATACATGTAAAAAGTAAAACAAAACCATAAAATTAAAAAATATGCAGTTTTTATTATAATTTAGGTAATGCAGCCTTTGCAACTGTGCGTATTTATGATCTTCACGTATTCTATTCACACCCAATGAGCCAATGTTTTATAAGGGTACTTCACTTTATTCATTTCGATTTTTACTTTTAATCATTAATTATTTTTACTCTTAATAAATAACTCGCAGTACTTCTTAACGATAACCTCCTTGAATATCTTTTCCGAAAATAGATATGAAATGAAAGATAAAAAAAAAAAGTTATCTCGAAAATAAAGCCGGGTCAAAAGATGTGCTGGGGGTGGAGGAGACTGAGCTGTCGTGATTACTCCTTGGATAGAAGGGAGAGTAGCAGGAGTGGGAGTCATTACAAGTTCATGGATGTTACAGTTACTCTAACGATCAATCGCGCACCGGCAAAAGAGAGAACTACTGCCTCTCAAAGATGAGTCCGCTGGAGTGGACGGGGTCGCACAGATAGACTGCAGATGCCTAGGAGATGGGCCGAGTCACCTCGTGCAGAAAACTTATTAATGCCTCGTGTAATGGAGATGTATCGCTGCCGGCAGGAGGATTCCGAAGGAAGGAGGGGGCAGTGAGGAAAGGGAAAAAAAAGCTCAGTCTTACCGTAATTAGAGTGATTCAGTGAACGGTAGCTGTTCTAATGAGATGACTGAGTTGGATGTTCATTATTCGATTGTTATTGTTTTTCTTCCCATCCCTCTCTCCTCGCTCGTTCGCTCTCTTTCTCTGTTTTTGTTTGTGGCCGTTACCAAATGCTTTCGTTAATGGGATCTGGAAGTATTAACTTATGGGGAGAAAAAAAGAATCGATTTCTCTTCAGAAGGACGCAATCCCTCATTTTTTCCCCGTAATTTTAATTTCAGTGGATTTCAGCTGCAAGTTTTAAAAGACAGCATTTCCTTACCTGTATAAGAAATATATTTAAAAAATATATACTATGTTAGTTGTTCAAAAAATAATCTCACTCTGCTGTGAAAAATTACTCAAAAGAAGATTAATTTAAGCGCATTGAAGCTCATAATTTTAACAAATTTTGCAAGGAGCAACATTTAGTTAAAAAATTTGAAAAAGAATTATACACGAAATAAAAACGAATGATTCGAAATAAAATCTTTTTAACAGGAAATTTTTAGCTAACTTAAAAAAACTTTTTTTTTTAATGATAGTCTTAATACAAGTTCCATGTACGAACATTTAAACTGCTTTGAAACTAAATTAAATGAATACAAATTAAATTGCTGTAATAACATCAAGAAATCCAAAAATATCTTTAACGAAAACTGAAAAATAAGTAATTTAATCAAATGCCTCTTAATTGTCAAAAATGTTGAAAGTATATGAAACAGCGTGAATAAGTTTATTTAGAAATAATAAGTACCCACATTTTAAAGTTTATGATATTATAAATGAGCGTTTTTGCATTTGTACTTTTTTATTAAAATGAGAATATGAGCATAGGAACTAAAAAATCAAACCAAAAAGGTTCACTCATTAAGTTTTTCACTCAAGTAAGCTCTGATGAAAAATGAAAGAAAATTATTTAATCAGAGATCGACAGTGCTTACAAAGTACTTCATTCATTAACATATATCCGCTGTAAAAGTATGAATGCTTTTTCTTTTAAACGGC
>BMAO01036983.1:0-18021 GCA_019973975.1 Trichonephila clavata
GTATGGGTTTGAGAGCCGTTAATACACTTTGGTTCTAGATTGCAATCTGTGGATGAATGCCCAACAGATGCATATCTAGAGCACGTCAGTTGACCGCGGCAGGTAGTTTGAGAATGCCCGAACCTCTGACAGCGCAGAGGATTCGGAATATATGGCCGTATTTTGAAGTTTAAATATCCGGCTTTAATAGTAGTGGGTAATTTCAGACTATTGAAGGTCAAAATTATATGCTTAGTAGCCGAAAATGTATCGAATCTTTTTTATTGTAATTCTTCTGACTTGGGCAACACACTGGTCAGAAAGTTCTTCGAGAATTTCTGCTTCTGAAGCGCACAAAAGGTCGGGCTCAGATATAACACCTCGACAAGAGTTCAATGATCTGTGATATATATATATATATATATATATATATATATATAAATGTTTTAGCCAACAAGAAAGATTTTGATTGTACAACAGATACAGTTTCTATCAATAAGTCGCCAGAACGTAATTTCTTGACGGATTTCGGGTCTCCACCTATTCCTTTAAGTCTTAAAGCTCTTAAAGTTTAAGAGCTTTTTGTATTGCAAAGGGAGACTTCCGCGACATTTCGTTACTGGGTAATGATAAAATTAAAAACCGAGAATGTGAAGCAACATTGTCAACGTTGATATTGGGTAATTCAAGGCCATTACCCGGGCACAGCATATACGGATCCATAAATGCGTAACAAACTTCATTCTGGAGTGCCTCCACCCACCACGGAGTCCAACGAGGGAGGCAGTGTTCCGGTCAACTGACATTTGTCAGGCACGGCGCTTACCTGGAGTACACCCAGAATATAGTGCTACAGCATCAGGGTGAGGATCCAACGGGTAAATACGCCACCCCTTATCTGCAGCACTAACCCTACAGCAATGTCTCTCCGGTGACACCGAAGAGAGGTATCATCAGCCGATTGACAGGAGCGGGCTCACTCCTGCCACCCGTCTACAGCGAAGCGTGGGCGAAAGGGAACGCAAAGGTATCACCAGGACACCATTTTCCTCCTTACGGGACGCCGCACACGGCAAACATGCGGGTCGGATAACCAACAGTGTTTGTCAAAAAAATAAGTAATAGGATTATTCAAAACAAAAGTCGAATAAATTAAGAATTAAATTAAACTCAATAAAAATGAATACAAAAATATGCTATTAATAACGAATAAAGATTTATCTAATCGAAACAAAATGTATACTTGTATACATGTACATTCCGAAAAAAGTTGGTCTGTAGTCTAGACGGGAAATGAATGAAAGAATGAATTAAATGACAAGTCGAAGGGTCGAAAATAGAGAAGGATCAATAGGGTACCCCGGGTTTGTGAAGCCCGTATTTACCAAAGACAGTAAAACAATTGGGAAAAGGAAAAGATCACTAGGGTACCTCGGGATTGTGACACCCGTACTCACCTAAAGAAGGTGAGCCCCCTGAGGGGACGGTATATTCTGAATGACATTCATAAATTTATGGTTTTTCTAGGTCAAACCTATAGCTTATGGACATTAATGAGCGGCCACACAGAAGCGTTGAGGTATCGAACACACTACAAAAAGAAAATATTCTCCTTATGCAATAACCTGCAAAACTCTCTGGACCTAAATCCTATTGAACATGCTGGAATGCACTTGGTAGACGAGCGCACAAAGAACCATCCCACCCTATACAGTGCAAGAGCTTAAAACAAGAGAGGAGTGAGAACCCCCCCAAGTACTCCTTAAAAGTATGCAAAATTGCCTTAGTGTCCATGGACAGCAACACATCTTACTAAGGTACACGTGTCTGCATCATTCTAACCTGGAAGTCAATTTTTTGTGACTGTTAGAAATCAAACAAGGGAACATCTTTATTTTTTAAGTTTTTGATTCTTCGATGGACCGATATCTCCACCATTCTGCACTATAATAAATGCACATCGTCAATGCAAAATATGTACTTTTGCTAATTTCATTAATTCTTTGTCTATTCTTAATCATTCAGAGAAACGTAAACTGTTTCTTAGTATTTGTTCAAGCAGTGTAGTAAGGCCTTGAATAGATTCCAAAGGAAAAATCACTACACTTTTACTTTTGTACCATTTATTTTATTAATCTTTTTTATACATCCATTGATTTATCGAAGTTGAATCAATAATACTTCTGCTTTTGTAAATTTTGTAATACAATGACTGAATCTATAAAAGATAAAAGCCATATAAAATTATACATAATTTCTTTTCCTCGTCAGGACCTTTTTGTGACCTTTCTAGGTATACAAACACGTTAAAATAACCAAATTCGGTCAAAAAAAAAACATTTTTTTTTATATTATCGCACATTTAAATGACTCACAAACTTTGTCAACAACGCACACAGCAAACATGCGCGTCGGAAAACCAACGGTGTTAGTAAAGAAACAAATAAGCAGTACCAAAAATCAAAACAATAGGAAAAAATCAAGTAGAAATTTGAACTAATACAACACAATACTAAATTAAACTCAAAATATATGAATAAAAAGTAATCTAAATAAGAGATTGATAATTGTTATCAATGCAAAATTTTAATTAAAGTGTCTACGGTCTTTGCGGGAAAAAGAAGTGAGCGAGTGAGTGAATGTAGGGTTTTATGGCGCAAAAGCCGATTTCGGCTAAGCTGCGCCAATCAATCGTTAAAATTTATGCCACGTATCATATGATACAGTTACTGAACCCCCTTTTGTGTGCGCCACTGGAGCAGGCCTAAGTTGAAGTAGGTTCAAAAACGAAAAGTAACTGAGAAGCAGCAGGGGGTAAGAGGGAATGCAATTTTTAGTGACCTTTGATACTTCCAACTTTGTCGAAAATACGCAAAAGAAAATGTAAAACATATGTGTAATATCACAACGTCTTTTGATTTTTAAAAAATATATTCTACCCGTAACAGGATACAGAGGGAAAAACACTGTACTTGTCCAGAACACTAAAAATTTTAACAAATCATGAAAAATTTTAAGAGCTATGCATATATTTTCAGTCATGTTTTATCCCTTAAGCTATTTATTCTATCTCATTTTTGAAATAATGTCAATATAGCATATTATAATCAATGCTTACTTTATCAAGGAAAAGAAAAAAAATCCATGCATTTTAGATAAATGGATACACACAAGGAATTTAATGAGATACATTACACACGTAGAATTAGTTTTAAATAGTACAATTTAGATAATTAAAAGTTATACGTATTTCCTTTACGGAAATTTCTGCGGGTGATATTGATTTCATTATTATTAAGGTAAAAAAAAATTCTTAATTTTACCTCTCTCACCTCTATAATCTGCAAAATTACAGTTCCTGAGTTTGACGGAGTTTCTCCTTGGGTGCTGGGACATTTCTGCAAGTAAGGAATGTCCCGTCTTCTTGTGCTGAGGCGACAGGCCGTTCATTAACTTCTCCGCATCTTTCTGTAACAAAAGTAGAAACATTTTAATATTTTGTATACAAGACCCGAAAAACGTAACCGACCTTATCGCATGGGAATCGAAGTTAAAATGACGAGCGTCTGGCCCATAGGTTCCCAAACTTTTTTGAACTGGCGCCTATTTTTCTAATGAATATTTCGATATCGCCCCCTTTTCTAGCGAATATTTCCACACCGCCCCCTTTTTTAGTGAATATTTCTATACCGCCGCCTCCCACTCTAGAAAAATAAGAGTGTACATAATACATGGTGAAAACAAGGGTTAAGTTTTTAAAAATATCCTATTATTAAAAGAATATATTTGTTTAATTTCAGTTTTTTCCTTAAGTTCCAGTTTTTTTACTTGCGAATCTGAAATATTTGTTGCCACAAATATATTTAAATGTGTAATATTATGTATTTTAGTCGTAGGTAGGACATATATTGTTCGAATTGAAACGCTACTGATTTTCTTCTTCATTTAGAAGAGTTGAATAAAAAAATTTTAGATTACCTGCTACCGTGATTTCAAATAATATACATCCAAATAAATACAGAAAAAAACAAAAACAAAGAGGTAATACTAAAATTGTCCAGCCCATTAAATGAACTCATTCTTTTCTCTATTTTTGTCATTTTTTTTTTATATTTTTAAAATTTTTTCTCAAAAATTTCCTTTTTAGAAGCTCTCCAATCCATAGTACCACAGTTATCGCAGACATTTGCTCAAGTCGTTAAACCTGCAGTTATATCCACTACTACTCAAAATGATCCATACGTAACAAATGTAACTTGTAGACCTTTAAAATGTATGAAACCTATATCTTGTGCCAATCAGATTCAAAGTACAACCACTCCCACAGGGGATTCACTTTCTTTAGGTGAGTACGGGTGTCACAGGATACGGGTACACATGTACGGGGCCCTAGGGATCTTTCCTTTTCCCTAGGGGTTGACTGTTTTTAGTAAACACTGGTGTAAAAATTACGGGGTACCCTAGTGTTCCTTTTGTACTTTAGACCCTCCTTCTTGTCATTCTATTCATCTTCTTTTTCCCGCCGCCTCAGGGGGTTACCTTCTTTAGGTGAGTACGGGTGTAACAATCCCGAGGTGCCCTATATATATAGTGATCTTTTCCTTTCCCAAGGGGTTTACTGTCTTTGGTAAACACGGGTGTCACGATCCCGGCCACTCAGGGGGCTCACCTTCTTTAGGTGAGTACGGGTGTCACAATCCCGAGGTGCCCTAGTGATCCTTTCCTTTAACCAAGGGGTTTACTGTCTTTGGTAAACACGGGATTCACAAACCCGGGGTACCCTAGTGATCCTTCTCTATTTTCGACCCTCTTTCTGTCATTCAATTTTTCCTTTTCTTCTTTTCACGTCTAGATCACAGATTAAAAGATATTAAATGTACTTATTTGAAATTTATATACATTTATTTAATTTGATTACTTATCCATTATTAATAACATATTTCTGTTTACATTTTATAATGCGTTAATTTAGTGTCTTTTTTCTTCAGATTATATAAATATTTTGCTTATGTTGATTTATTCGTTTTCGACTAACACCGTTGGTTTTACGACCCGCATGTTTGCCGTGTGCGGCGTCCCGTAAGGAGGAAAATGGTGTCCTGGGGATACCATTGCGTTACACCTTTTGCGTTCCCTTTGGCCCACGCTTCGCTGTAGACGGGAGACAGGAGTGAGCCCGCTCCTGTCAATCGGCTGGTGATAAGTCTCCTCTGACATATTGCTGTAGGGTTAGTGCTGCAGATAAGGGGTGGCGGGTTTATCCGTTGGATCCTCGCCCTGATGCTGTAGTACTATATTCTGGGTGTACTCCAGGTAAGCGCCGAGCCTGACAAATGTCAGTTGACCGGCACACTGCCTCCCTTGTTGGACTCCGTGGTGGGGTGGAGGCACGCCAGGATGAATTTTCATTTTCTGTTATGGATCCAATGCTGATGTGCCCGGGTAAAGGCCTTAATTTACCCACTCTTAACGTCGATCAAATATCAGAACATACAAGGTTTTTATTACTTTCACTGCCAAATATTGAAATGTTACTTAAATCGCCTTTTGCTGTTTACAAAGCCCTCATAGGAATAGGTAGTGAACCGAAATCTGTAAAACGCTTACGTTCCGGTGATCTACTCATTGAAGCCAACTCCGCTCTTCAAACAAAGTCGTTTCTTCTTGCCAAAACCTTTTTAAACTCTTCAGTAAGTATAACTCCCCACAAATCTCTAAACTCCAACCGCGGTGTCATTTCTGAACCTGACCTGTTGACCACCCCTGAAGCAGAAATCCTTGATGGATTTTCTGACCAGGGTGTTATCCAGGTCAGGAGAATTACAATTAAAAAAAATAGTACAATTATTCCTACAAACCATTTAAAATTAACATTCAATAGCCCGAAACTACCAAATACAATAAAAGCTGGTTATTTAAACTGTAAAATCCGTCCATACATTCCGAATCCTCTGCACTGCTTTAAATGCCAGAGGTTCGGACATTCTCAAACTTCCTGCCGTGGGCAATTGACGTGCTCCAGATGTGCAACTGTTGGACATCCTTCCACAGATTGCAGTCTGGAGCAGAAATGCGTTAATTGTTCACAGCCTCATTCGTCCGACTCAAAACTGTGCCCTAAATGGAAAATCGAAAAAGAAATCCAAACTATTAAAACTAATAAAAATATATCATATGTAGAAGCCCGAAAATTAATAGCCCAACTTACTTGCTCTAGATGTGCATCTGCTGGACATACTTCCAGAGATTGCACTCTAGAGCCTAAATGTATTAATTGCTCTCAACCCCATACAGCTGATTCCAAACTGTGCCCCAAATGGAAAACCGAAAAACAAATTCAGACAATCAAAACGAATAATAACTTATCTTACCCAGAAGCCCGAAGATTAATAGTTCCACAAACATCACAAACTCACGCCCAGGCTACCAAATCCTCTACTATAAACAGTTCCACACAGACAGACGAAGATATAACAAAAATAACATGTCCACGCTTAAATTTACTACAGCCAATTTCATCCCTCCCAAAACCATCTATACCAACATCTACCCCTTCTGTTTTCACATCATCTTCAGCCCAGGCACACCTCTTACCTTCTACCTCTTCAATAGCCACTACAGTATCAGAGCCTCAGCCACCTATTCCTCTATTTAATAACTTACTTTCCACCACCAATAATATGTTTTCACCTATTGAATCCTCTTCCAAATCAACTATTCAACCCTCTTCTGTTGTAGTTGAAACTCCCACCTGTATAACATCTAGTACCATAGCTGCTACCTCAGAATCCAATAGCTTAGCATCAACAGATACAACTTCTTTATCTCAGGCTTCAAAACGTCATAAAAAAGGGCGTCCTACCAAAAACATATCTAACACAGGAAAACCAAAAATAGAGATAAAAATGGCACCCCATAAACCGAGGAAAAGTTCACTTATTCAAGACACCTCATCGGTATTGTCACTGATGTAATGACAAATCTCGCTGTTGACTTAAAGGTTTTCTCCAAGTATTGCCATAAATGCAGTATGGCGGCAAAAGATTTGGGTGAAGCCAGCCCCGAATTTCAGATTTGGAAATCAGGGCATTCAGAAAAATGCCAGAAAAACTTTAATGGTTCCTCAGGTAGTATGGAAATGCATGCTGCCTACATTTTATGGAACCGATATATATGTGACTGCGCAATGCGGTATACTACTATTCTTTGTGTCGATGATGCAAAAACACACCAACACCTAAATGAAAAAAAGTGTATGGAGATGATGTCGTCATTAAGAAAGAAGAGTGTATTAACCAAGTAGCCTAACGTTTGGAAACAGCACTCCGGAATAAAGTGAAAGAGTGGCGGGTGAAAGGTGTGACAATAGGTGTCGTAAACAAGGTAGTTTGACTGATGCAACTATTACAAAATTACAGAACTTTGTCAAGAAAGCCATTGTCGACAATGTTCCAGAGGTTGATAGGATGAAGAAGTCATTTTAGCAACTCTTTATCATTGTATGTCAACTGATGCAAAGCCAATGCACAGCAAATGCCCCGAACGAAAGCTATCCTGGTGCTTTTATAATATAGCTAAACCAGATAATAAAGTACAGGATAGTACTTCAACCATGAAAAAAAACCTGTTGTGAGGAGTAGTTGCGAAAATTATGCCAGTATACCAGCGCATTGCCTCAAATGAAATTCTTAGCTGTGTTTTCGGCAAAACCCAAAATACGAGTGAGAGTATACACAGTTGTATTTGGAGGAAACGCCCTAATGATGTGTTTCTTTCAAAGAAACGAATTAATATTGCAGTAATGGCAGCAGTCAGCGAAGTAAATATTGGTTATGGTGAAACGTTAAGTGAGTGAGTGAATGTAGGGTTTTATGGCGCAAGAGCCGATTTCGGCTAAGCTGCGCCAATCAATCGTTAAAATATTAAAAATCATTAAAAATACTCGCATATAAAAGTTCACATAAATAAGCAGCAAACAGATTTTGGTGGGGGATGCCCCACCAAGTCAAATCGGGTTAAAATTATTTAGAGGAGAAAAAAATATTTTTATATATAGGTAAAAGTTTTAATATAACAAGATTTTGGTAGGGATTAACCCCACCAAGTCCGATAAGTATGATTCATATAATTTCAATTTCTGTGTTTCGTCGGAGTTAATAATTTCCTTTCAGTTTTTTCTTCACGCTTTCTTGGAGTAATAACGTGCAAAAATCCCTGCTGTCTCCAGGTCTCATTTTTCCAGTATTCTTCCGAGAAGAATTTTATTGTTTCCTTTTTCGGTGTTTCCACCTCTTCTTCTACGTCATACATAATCATGTCCTCATCTGAGGTGTCTTGAATAGGTGAGCTTTTTTTCGGTTTATGGGGTGCCATTTTAATCTCTATTTTTGGTTTTCCAGTGTTAGATATGTTTTTGGTAGGACGCCTTTTTTTACGACATTTTGAAGCCTGAGATACAGAAGTTGTATCTGTTGATGCTAAGCTATTGGATTCGGAAGTAGTAGCTATGGTACTAGATGTTGTACAGAGAGAGAGAGAGAGGTGGGAGTTTCAACAACAACAGAAGAGGGATGAATAGTTGATTTCGAAGAGGATTCAATAGGTGAAAACATATTATCGGTGGTGGAAAGTACGTTATTAGATAGAGGAATAGGTGGCTGAGATTCAGATGAGGATGTAATAGTAACAAAAGATGTGGATGGTAGGAGTTGTACCTGAGTTAATGTCGATGTTTTGGTAACTGCAGGGACTGAGGAAGATATAGTTGGCTTCGGAACGGATTCTATTGGTTTTAGCAATTTTAATGGTGGGCAAACTATTTTGGTAATATTCTCATCTGTTTGTGAGGAATTGTTAACAATTATTGTTTTAGCAGCCTGAGCGTAGGTTTGAGATGGTTGTGGGGCTATTAATTTTCGGGCTTCTGGGTAAGATATGTTATTATTTGTTTTGATTTCCTGAATTTGTTTTTCGGTTTTCCACTTAGGGCAGAATTTGGAATCAGCTGTATGGGGTTGAGAGCAATTAATACATTTAGGCTCTAGAGTGCAATCTGTAGAGGAATGCCCTACAGATGCACACCTAGAGCACGTTAGTTGGCCACGGCAGGAAGTTTGTGAATGTCCGAACCTCTGACACTTGAAACAGCGCAGAGGATTCGGAATGTATGGACGGATTTTACAGTTTAAATAACCAGCTTTTATTGTATTTGGTAGTTTCGGGCTATTGAATGTTAATATTAAATGTTTTGTAGGAATAATTGTACTATCTTTTTTAATTGTAATTCTCCTGACCTGGATAACACCCTGATCAGAAAATCCCTCAAGGATTTCTGCTTCAGGGGTGGTCATCAAGTCAGTTTCAGAAATGACACCTCGACAGGAATTTAAAGATTTGTGGGGGCTGACTGTTAAAGTTGAATCTAGAAATGTTTTGGCTAACAAAAAAGATTTCGCTTGCAGTGAGGATGAAGTTTCTATTAACAAATCACCAGAACGCAATTTTCGAACAGATTTTGGATTTCCACCTATTCCGTGAAGAGCCTTTTGTATGGCAAACGGAGATTTGCGTGACATTTCATTATTAGGTAAAGTTAAAATCAAAAATCGTGCATGTTTAGCAATATCGTCAATGTTTGAGTTGGGTAATACGAGGCCTTTACCCGGGCACGAAATTTCAGGATCCATGAAAGAGAGATGGTATTCATCCTGGTGTGGCTCCACCCACCACGGAGTCCAACAAGGGAGGCAGTGTGCCGGTCATCTGGCAAAAACCAGGCACGGCGCTTACCTGGAGTACACCCAGAATATAGTGCTACAGCATCAGGGCGAGGATCCAACGGGTAAACCCGCCACCCCTTATCTGCAGCACTAACCCTACAGCAATGTCCCCGAAAAGACTTATCACCAGCCGATTGACAGGAGCCGCCCGTCTACAGCGAAGCGTGGGCCAAAGGGTACGCAAAAGGTATCCCCAGGACACCATTTTCCTCCTTACGGGACGCCGCACACGGCAAACATGCGGGTCGGAAAACCAACGTTGTTAGTAATAAAACAAAGAAATAATACGAACATCAAAATAAATTGTCGGGAAAAAAATATTAAACGAATTTAACGCAATACAAAACGAAAAATATAGTATTAATGAATATATAGAGTAATCTAATAAAAAATTAATCTATAATTTTGTACATGTAAATTTCAAAAAATTGTCTGTAGTCTAGACGGGAAAAGAAAAAAAGGGAAAATTGAATGACAAGAGGGTCGAAAATGGTGAAACGTTAAAATTAAACAATAGTGAAATGGTAGACGCTGTGCTCAAAATTGCCCAAAGACGCGATAACCGAAGGCTGTCGCAAAGAAAGCGAAAAGCTTCAAAACAATATTAAAAAAAAAAAAGAGAAAAAAATTTCAAAAATGTAAAAAAAAACTGACAAAAATAGGGAAAAGAATGAGCTCATTTATGGGGCTAGACAATTTTAGTATTACCTGTTTGTTTTTGTTTTTTTAAATATTTATTTGGATGTATATTATTTGAAATCACGGTAACAGGTAATCTAAAAATTTTTATTCCACTCTTCTAAATGAAGAAGGAAATCAGTAGCGTTTCAATTCGAACAATATATGTCCTACCTATGACTAAAATATATAATATTAAACATTTAAATATATTTGTGGCAATAGATATTTCAGATTCGCAAGTAAAAAAACTGGAATTTAAGGAAAAAACTGAAATTAAACAAATATATTCTTTTAATAAAAGGATATTTTTAAAAACTTAACTCTTGTTTTCACCATGTATTATGTACACTCTTATTTTACTAGAGTGGGAGGCGGCGGTATAGAAATATTCACTAAAAAAGGGGGCGGTGTGGAAATATTCACTAGAAAAGGGGTCGATATCGAAATATTTATTAGAAAAGGAGGCGCCAGTTCAAAAAAGGTTGGGAACCTATGGGCCAGACGCTCGTCGTTTTAACTTCGATTCCCATGCGGTAAGGTCGGTTACGTTTTTCGGGTCTTGTGTACAGAATATTAAAATGTTTCTACTTTTGTTACAGAAAGATGCGGAGAAGTTAATGAACGGCTTGTCGCCTCACCACAAGAAGACGGCAGATTCCTTACTTGCAGAAATGTCCCAGGACCCAAGGAGAAACTCCGTCAAACTCAGGAACTGGAATTTTGCAGAGAACAGAGGTAAGAGAGATAAAATTGGAATTTTTTTTACCTTAATAATAATGAAATCAATATCACCCGCATGTGTTTCCGTAAAGGAAATACGTATAACTTTTAATTATCTAAATTGTACTAATTAAAACTAATTCTCGCTGTGTAATGTATCTCATTAAATTCCTTGTGTGTATCCATTTATCTAAAATGCATTAATTTTTTTTTTCCTTGATAAAGTAAGCATTGATTATAATATGCTATATGGACATTATTTCAAAAATGAGATAGAATAAATAGCTTAAGGGGGATAAAACGTATGACTGAAAATATATGCATAGCTCTTAAATTTTTCATGATTTGTTAAAATTTTTAGCGTTCTGGACAAGTACAGTGTTTTTCCCTCTGTATCCTGTTACGGGTAGAATATATTTTTTAAAAATCAAAAGACGTTGTGCTCCTACACATATGTTTTACATTTTCTTTTGCGTATTTTCGACAAAGATGGAAGTTATTGTGACAAAATTTCTTCAAATTTCAAAAAAATTGAAAGAGCAAGTAAAATGCAGTAGGATTATTTGAATATCAATGGATAATTTTCAAAATTTTATTAGTAATATTATTTTAGCAATCTGTCAAATCATTAAGTAATAGTGACTAAGTAATATACTTTTCTAAATATGAAATTGATATACTAATATTGATTTTATTGCAATAAAAAACAACTCCAATATATTCCCCTCTGTAGTGTTGTACCTTGACGTGGTAGAGGGGCTTGCATTTACGCATTTAAACGCATTTTACGTTAAATTATAACCTCACCTACACTAGATGTTATTTTCCTTTTCAATTAAAAAAGGTGAAACATTCGAAAAAGTATCAGTTTTTGACATGATGAAATATCGTGAGTTTGCAATTTGTTGCTCCTCCTTGGTGGAGGAGCTAGACGAATGGAGACTTCCGGTCGACAGTGTCGAGGATTCGACACAGTGAGCCCAGGAAAGGGAGATCTTTTTTGGCGCTTTAAAGTCAAAAGGCTTTCCATAGCCAAATCAGAATTCCCGTTTGTTGTCTCCATTGCTTTTGGCTACACGGATTCTTCCAGTTCCATCGGGGCCCCCAGCCAGATCCCGAATTCCCACATTTTTCTAACGTGACCAGTGTAACCGCCGGAGGATTCTTCAAAGCTAGACGGCGGGGAAACCTCCATACCGTGCTGCCGGACACGGTCCAAGGCCGAAGCCAAGGAGGGTTTCTCGATATGAACGAGTCCCAGCTGCCTAGCCATCCGCTACCAAGGCCCTCAACCTCTGGGACGCTTTCGGCAGAACGTACCTCAAAGCCGTCGCCAGCGACGCACGCAACTCTTCCGCCACATACCCTTCTCCGCAAGGGTCCTTTCCACTGCCCAAATAGTATTCCTTGCGGAAGAGGCTACAGGGTGGTACTGAGCCCCCTTAGAGCTAAGGGCTAGGTACGCAGCAGATCGGTATTGATACGCCGCCGACCTGTTACTATGTTAATTCAAAAAAAGAAGATTTTTTTTTTAAAGTTTCTAAAACATATCCTTTCAATTTTTTTGGATTTATAAATTTTTTTTTTTTGAACAATGTTATAAAAATAAAAAAGGAAAACGGCAATTGTGGGTTATTTAACCAGAACAGTGATATCTTATCACAAAACCATAAACCAAAAGAACTCCCCAAAGCAAACAAATGTCTAAAAGAAAAAAAAGGGGGAGAGGGAAGAGGGGGAAATAAAGATCACTGGGAGAAATAAAGATAAACTCAAGAACGCCAAGGGTTCCCTCGAAATTCTCACCGTATGCTCATTCCTGGACTGTAAAATTAACGACTTACCCACCTATATTTTCACTGATGACACGGAAAGAAACCAATATGGAATTGGCTTGTACACGATCCTGAACGAAGCCCGCGGCCTCTACCGAGCTAGTAAGCTCAAAGAACGAGAAGAAGACAACATCTTCAGAAACTGGGGTTTCTCCTCTGAACAAGACGTCAGTCTTGACTTCAAGACGATCTCAAGAAAAACCAGAATAAAAAGCCCCTCTCCTCCTAGTGATGCCTCCTCCGCCAAGAAGCAACGAACTACCGATCAGCCAATCTGCCAAAACAAATACTCATCTCTCAATGTCGAGGATCCCCCGGAAGATGTAAATAATGCTAATGCAGATCACTCCGACATGGAACAATCTGATGATCCCCCCAGAGCCTCAACTCCTGTGCAACACATCAGGCCTCCTCCTCCTATTACAATAGACAACGTTGACCAATCAGGTCAATTCCTAAAAAAGCTGCAAGATTTAACCAACTCGAAACTCTCCGGACGCATGGTAGGAAGAAGCCTGCGTGTGTACCCAGAAACCCCAGCCGCTTACAAACAAATCAGGAGCTACCTAGACGACCATAAAATGCAAGCCTTCACCTACCAACTGAAAGAAGATAAAGAATTCAAAGTCGTCCTGCGTGGTATGCCAGCGGACATGTCCCCCCAAGAAATTATGGACGATTTATTCAGCCTCGGAATCTCCCCATCCTACTGCCATGTCATGACGAACCGCAAGACCCACCTCCCAATGCCTCTCTTCTTAGTCTCTCTCTTATCAAATGAAGACAACAGGAATATATACAACATCTCCGAAATTTGCTCCGTTAAAATAACAGTAGAGGTTCTAAACAAGAAACCCGGACCAGCCCAATGCTTTCGCTGCCAGGGATTTTTTCACAACTCACGCTACTGTACACGAAACCCTAGATGCCTTAAATGTGGAAAACCCCATCTGACCAAGGACTGCAAAAAGACACAGTCAGAAGACCCGACCTGCTGCAACTGCAAAGGCAAGCACCCAGCGAATTTCCTGGGCTGCCCAAAAAACCCATTAAACAAACCGCCGCCCATTGACAGGAAAAAAGTACAAGAAGAACGCCTTGCAGAAAGGAAAGGAATGCTCAACAAGCTGAGGAAGAACTCTTCTCCTCCTGAAAAACCAAACTCAACACCTCCATAGCCCCCAAACCCCTCTCCACCACTACTCCCAAATCTCCACCTCAGGCCTACTCCAAAGCTCTAACCGACTCTCTGCCTAAGAATAACCCACCCCCTAGCCAAGCCTCCTCAAACGCAGTAGGACTAAACACTCTCCAGATGTTTCAGGACCCCGACGTAAACGAAATGCTCCAAACTCTCCGTACCTTCCTTCAAATCAGCAAATCAGGAAAATCCAAAGGACAAAAATTCCTTGAAATCGCCGCCCTTCTAGACCTTGACCTCCTTGCCTAATTTTCCCGTCCAATAGTTTGAACAATACTCCACTACGGCTTATCAGCTGGAACTCCAATAGCATTTTACCCAAAAAAGAAGAAGTTCTCCATTTCATCGAAATCAATAACCCGGATATCATTGCCCTTCAAGAAACCTTCCTCAAACCAGGCCACACCTTTAACGTAGCAAATTACAGCATATACAGAAACGACCGAACCTCTGGTGCAGGGGGAAGAACAGCCATCCTCATTAAGAACTCCATCCGCCACCATCCAATAGATATTGTTACTCATAATTCCGAACAAACTGCAATCTCAATCGAAGGAACTACTCATCACCTTACAATCTGCTCATTTTACAAGCCTCCCTCTGCTTCAACCCCAGGAACAATTAACGATCTCTTAAAGATCTTTCGAAATAGACCTAGATGTTTCATCTTGGGAGATTACAACCTGAAACACAGATCCTGGAATCCCGATGGAAATCGAACAGGAGGAGCCCAACTATTCAATTTCACAAGAAACTGTGGATTCTGCATTTCTGCCCCAACCGAGCCTACTAGAATACCACACCACCACAATGCAAGACCCTCAATCATAGACTTTGGCATCTCATCCGGCCTCAGCAATATCACAGCAAAATCCATGTTTGACCTCTCCAGTGATCACAACCCGGTGTTTTTCACCTTCACCCCTGACTTTAACTTCAGCTACTCCCATAATTGTACTACATTCACGAACTGGAACAAATTCCAACTTCTATTACATTCCTCAATTCCGGGTAACCCCTCCATCAGAAACGAGGACGACATCGACCTTGCAGTCGCCAACCTCACCGAAAAAATCCACACCTCTATCAACCAAAGCAGCATCACAAAGCACATCAAGCACCAGGTCACCTTCATCCCTCTCTCCACCAGAATGAAGATCAGAGAGAAAAACAGAATAAGAAAACTGTGGCAGCAATGCAGATACCCACCCCTAAAAACCGAACTCAATAAACTCCAAAAGGCAATCCGCAAAGAACTTAATTCACACAAAGAGCATATGTGGGACGAGATCCTCTCCGAAGCGAACATAAACCCAAACGCCATTCACAAAATCATAGCCAGAAGGAAAAAACCGAGCATTATACCTCCTCTACTTGGATACCATGGCCTTATTTATAACATACAAGACAAAGCAAACCTCTTCATGGAAGTCCTAGAAGAATCTTTCAAAGAAAACAGCTCGCCCTACGACAATGATCACATTGATCACGTCGATCGCGAAGTTCGAAACTACTTCAGAAACTTCAGGACTCATCCACCTCCTCTAACCTCCCCTCAAGAGATCTGCGACATTATCGTCAGCCTCGACAATAAGAAAGCCCCTGGCTATGACCTTATTAAAGTCATTACCCTGAAATCCCTCCCAATAAACGTGATCACGCACATGACAAAAATATTCAATAAATGCCTTACTTTCCAATATCTCCCGGACTCCTGGAAACAAGCTACAATCACCCTCCTTCCCAAGACTGGGAAGGACAAGAAGATCCCACTTAATTACCGTCCAATTAGCCTCATATCCACAATAGCAAAAATCTTTGAAAAATTATCCTCACAAGAATTCAAGCTTTCACGACAGAAAATAATATTATACCCCCGTTCCAGCACGGGTTTCAAACCGAAACCTCAACCTGCCATCAACTCCTACGGGCTTCCAACTTCATCACCGACGGTTTCAACCAGCGAGCCCCAACAATTGGAGTCTTTCTCGATGTTGAGAAAGCGTTTGACCCGTGTCTGGCACAACGGAATCATCTATAAATTAATCCAGCTCAAATTTCCTCCATATCTCATAAAATTACTACACAACTACCTGCAAGACAGAACCTTCATAGTGAAGCTAAATAACACCTATTCAAACATAGGGCGTATTGAGGCCGGTACGCCCCAAGGATCACTTCTCAGTCCAATACTCTACTGCCTGTACACTTATGACTTCCCATCCTCCCCAACGGTGGAGATCTGCCTGTTCGCTGATGACGCCGCCATTTTTAGCCAATCAACAGGACCAGAAATGGCCAGACAATACTTACAAACCTACCTTTCCCTTCTTCGCCGCTGGTTAAAGATCTGGAGGATCAAAATTAACACGGATAAATCCCACGCCATCGTCTTCCGAAAAGGAAACTACAATAATACCATGCCTCCTCTCAAACTTTTTGGCAGACACATCCCCTGGTCCACGTCAGTAGAATACTTAGGTATAACACTTGACAGAAAGCTGACCTTCAAAAATCATCTCACAAAAATCAAATGTAAATTTAAACAACGACTGGCCGCTCTCCGAAATCTGCTTTACCACAAGTCAGCTCTCTCCTTGAAAAACAAAAGAAGAATCTTCCTCCAGTACCTCCAACCACTGCTCACCTATGGTTGCCCTATTTGGGGCATGGCCGCACAAAACCACCTCAATGCACTTCAAGTCGTCCAGAACCTCGCACTTAGAATGATTCTCAACGCACCATTTTACATCCCCAGAAAATACATACACGCTGATCTAAAGATAAGTCCACTCCATGCCAGAGTCAGGGAGCTGGCCTCGTCCTTCTTCCAAAACGTTCCCACCCATAGTAACCATACAATCGCCCAAGCAGCACTTATCACTCCAGGCCCCTATAGACATGCAGCTGCCTCAATGAGTATACCAGACATTTTCTAGACCACCCAAACCCGGGGTCTTCCCTTCCTCCCATCTTCCTTCTTTCACTTTCACATTTCAGGTCCTTACCAGATGCTCGTCACCTCACAACTCCTGATCGGAATTTTCATCGAAGCTCATGCTTCCACACACCACACAAGATAAACGGAGAAGAAACCCTATAAGGGTTGGCCCTCTAAAAGGAACATCTGTCCACCACCTAAAGAAGGTGAGCCCCCTGAGGGGAAGGGTACCTCGGAATTGTGACACCTGTACTCAACTAAAGAAGGTGAGCCCCCTGAGGGGAAGTAAGCCGGAAATGGAATTTTTAAAACCCGAAATTGGCATTTAAGGAGACATAAAATGTAAACAAATAGTTTGAACGCCTTTTTCGTGAACTTTAAGCAAGATAAATACTCATTACTTATTGTCAATGCAGATCAACGTATCCTTTACTATTAATATATATTTTTTTCATCTGCAACTGTTTTTTTTTTTAATTCAAGCTTGTTTTATTGAATGAATACTATTATCGTTTATACTTTGTTTACATTTGTTCATTCGAAAGTGTTCTTTATTACTACTTATTTTTTGATATTTTTACAGTTTATTCATTTATTTTATCTAATTTTAACGTTTTATTTCATTGTGAATAATTTTAAAATGCCGAAAACTAGAAAGAGTAGGTTTTATGGAAACAGGTTTACGAAGTCAGCACCAAACAGTAAAAAGACGTCTGCAAGTGAAGCGAAATTGAGCACTTATGACAGTTTTGATGTGCCTGAACCTGTATTTTATGGTTCTACAGGCAATAGAATTATTGATTTTCAAGCTGAATTGGGAATTATTCAATCCTGTGTTGTCCGGAATGTGCTATGCAACTAAATTGAAACTCCAGGAAAGGACTT
>BMAO01036984.1:0-19099 GCA_019973975.1 Trichonephila clavata
AACAGTTTTACAAGAGAATCCTATTCTACATGTGTCAAGCCTGTGGTTACTCCTCAAACAATTGGTACATAAATTATTGTTCCGTACCACTTGCCATCTTTCATTTCATAGAATTAAAAGTTGGACATTTGAATAAAGCATGGCTTTGACAACATAGAATGCAATTGTTACTTTTAACAACATCTAATTTTACCCCTGATTTTACTTGGTTACATTTGACAACAGTAGTATTTACATTTGATTTGTTAAATGAATTTAATGGTTTAACATTACCTTTCTTAATGTCAGGTTTTACAAAGTTTAATTCATTCAGACCACGAGCTTCTCTTTCAATGAAAACTCTAAATTCCTCAAGAGTGGGAATTTTATTAGTTTCCAAAGATAATTCCCACCGTTGACTAATACATGCATCCACTTTTGAAATGAGAAAATTTATTATGATCAACTCTGTTAATGAATTTGTTTCTAAATCCAAAGTTTTTAAATTTCGTATGACTTCATTGCAAATATCTATTATTTCCAAAAGCAACTTTGAAGTATTTGCCCTGGATATCTTAATACTAAATAGCTTATTTATTTGGCTAAGAGCTAATTGTCGCTTGTTTTCATACCGACTGCACAGTATATCCCAACAGTTCTTAAGATTGTCCACAGTAATTGCAAAACCCCGAATTAATTTGGCTGCATCCCCGCGAACAGAAGCCTGCAGATATTGCAATTTTTCAAGATCACTTATTGATTTGTTATCTAGAATAGAGACTTAAATAGCTCTTTGAATGAAATCCAGTTCTCGCAATTTCCATAAAAATGCGGAACTTTAAGTTTTGGTAAATTAACTACTGAAGACTTTAACATGAATACTATTTTTTACTTCCTCAACCTCATATTTTTGTTCAAGGTCAACAACCCAATTGAATAATATATCTTTATATTTCATATAAATGTCAAATGATCATCACTTTTCATGCGTTGACAATTCACCGAATATTTCAGTTAATCTAGCTTCGTATTGCAACACTTGGGTTTTTAAAACACGTATGCGTGATTTATTATCATCGCATTCATTTATTCTACTTTCAAAAACTTTTAATTCTTTTATAATTAAATCAAATTTACCACTATTTTTCGACTGTTTTGGAGCCATGATTTATGAATGAAATTTAAAATTCTACACAAAATACACAACTATACCAATAATAACAAATGCCTACACAATGCAAATACACAACTATCAAAAAATATTTATACAAAATAGAACAAAAGAATAAGTCTAGAATCAAATAATAAATAATATCAATCAGAATGTATAAGAATACTTCAAGAATTCGTATCAGAATAAATGCACTAGAATAAGAATATCGAGTATGAAACGAATAATTAAAAATAACAAAGAATAAATCACATCAATAACTCCGCATCAGAATAAATGCACTAGAATAAGAATATCGAGTATGAAACGAATAATTAAAATAACAAGAATAAATCACATCAATAACTCCGCGATTCGACGGACCACATGTTTTGAATGAGAATGAGACTTTAGATTTGAGTTTGATGTAGAATGCAATTATGAATTGTATAACGAACGGATTTTGACTTACCGCCATTTTCCATGCTAGGCGTAGGAAACACTGTGGAAGTATTTCTTAAGCCGAATGGAAAATATATAACCTGTTAAATCATTGGAAGTTATTCATTAATAATCTTCAGTTATATATTTTCCATTCGGCTTAAGAAATACTTCCACAGTGTTCCTACGCCTAGCATGGAAAATGGCGGTAAGTCAAAATCCGTTCGTTATACAATTCATAATTGCATTCTACATCAAACTCAAAATCTAAGTCTCATTCTCATTCAAAACACTATGTGACTCAATGTAAATTATTTATTTAGATTATAAAAACATTTTTGCTGTATTGACAAAAATTTTAATGAAGACTATTTAGTAAACTTTGCCATAAAAATATTTTTATGTGAGAAAATGCTGAAATTTCTAGTAATAAATTTCTTACAGGCTATAGGTATAAGCTCTGTACATTTTATTATTATATTATTAAATATTAAGGAATATTCAAAATAATATTTTTACTTTGTAGCAAAAGTAATATTTGATTATTTTTAAAATATAAAATTGTATCATTTATAAGATTGTATTTTTGACAAAACTTTGCGTATTATATGGTTATATGCAACAGTGAATTCTCATTTTTTATTGTATAGTAATTCATAAAATTTAAAAAAATCACAGAATTTTGTATAAGATTCTACGTTACCAAAAATAACAATTTTACCACTATTTAACTTTCCAAGTGTTTGAATAACCAGTCAGATTAATTAAATAGTACATTTCAGATACAACTGTTCGATGTAACATAAAAATATTCCAAGGAATGTTAAATAAATGAAAGATATAGCCAACTTTTTTTATGACAATTAATTTTCTTTCATGGTGAGGATAAACAAACTCACGAAATATCTGAAATGTAACACTAAACTAAAATAATTAATTTAAAATCTCATTAAATTGGTGTTTTTAAAATAACAGTTTTTAATGAGCTCTTTTATTCATTTATTTATTTCTATACCGGAAAATCACCCGTTAATTATTGTAAATGATAATGTTTCATTGTAACCTAAATTAGAAATTTTAATGCGTTTCGGGGAGAGATAATAGTTCAATTAAAACACTATGTTCGCTTTGAATTACTTTATTAAAATTAGCATATAATATTGCTTTTTCGCTTTAACATACGATCGATTTGGTACTCTTATAAGATTTGTATTTAATTCTTAATTTGACAAGTGTTCTTTGACTTCGGTAGATTAATGTTAAAAAAAAATTCTGATTAGAAAATTGTTTCGACACATTTCAGTAAGCCTTACATAAATTTGCGTTGAGATTGAATTGATAACAATTTGATGAGTATCCGCTCATTTTTCTAAGCATTTAACTTGACTTTTTTTATAAGATGCATTCAAATTAGTCATCATTTGTAATTTGTTTTAAGAAAATGTATAAATACTGAGGAGTAACAACTGGAATTGTTGAATCCATTTTTAAAGCTTTATTTTAAATTCTTTCACTAAGAAGATTAATGTCTAAAATTTGAATATTATCAAAAATTGATTATAAAAATAATTATGCTTATAAACATTTTCGTTTTCTATGAGTTAAAGCAAGATATCAAACATTGGCATGGTCAAGTAATTTTAGCGCGTTTTTCACATGTTGTATTTTACAATAATGCAACTAATGAACTTTTTACTAACAGAAAGTAGTGTGTACTGTAATTAAAAAAAATTAAAAATAATTAAATTTAAATATGATTTGGCTCATCTAGGGCGCAAATGCGACCAAATGCCAAAAACCCGAGGTCAATCGGTTTCTTATTGGCTGTAAAAAAGGTACGACAAAATATAGAACGAAGACGAAGACGAAATTTGCGTCCTAATAGCACTATTTTACACTACGTGAAAAACGTGCTAAAAATATTTATATCTGTAATGGATGGGCTATTTCATCTATTAGTGTGAACGAGAGTTAGAAAGAAAACCATATATATTTAAAACAACACAATTTATTTACTATTCTCAACAACGACATAAATTCAACAACCCAAGTTAAGAAATGCACTAATTGATAAATATGGGAGCAATAGCGAAATAGACGAGATATAATTGGAGATATAATAAAAAAACGGGTCACTAAACTTAGCACTTCCAGGCAATACTCCTTATATTTGAAGATAATTTTTAAAGTAATCGAATACAAACGGACCGAATCCAATTTAACGATTATAATTGACCAAATTGTTAATCTTAATTTTAATAAAAAAATCTATGAAGAGCTCTCATCTAGTTTTTCGTTAGCTTACTTTAATCTCCATGCTATCCCTTAATTTCTAACCTCTCTGTTTTTCTCGAACCCGAGTGAGTGACGCGGATGACACCTGAGCTGGCACCCCCTCTCCTAACTACCACACCAACGGGAGGACGTTCGAGCTGTCGACTGATTTAACGTGCATCGCTCCCCTACACGGCGGGACTTTAGTGGTACTAGGATCGAACTCATGGCATGCTAGCCATGATCCGATGCCTAGACCACTCGGCCACCGCGGACGCATCTCGAACCCGAAAGCTAATACTTAAATACATGGAATAATTTACATAGAACACACCTTCTTCGGGAGGAAGTTTTCAATTAAATAATATTTAAAAAGAAGCTATTTTCCAAGAGGATTGTTAGGAAAAACGCGGATAGACCCGTTACATATATTGTTATCTTCTTTAAAAAACTAGGGAGATAACCCTTGTCCACCTAGGTGGTGGGCCATCCCCTAATTTTAGAAACTATACAATAGTTCATACGCATTGCTAAAACTGTAAAACTGTAATTTACATGTTTTATGTTTTCAATATATTGTAAGCAAGAAAAAAAGTTCAAGTCTTATTCCCCATATTTTAACTTGCACTTCAATTTAGTGTCTCTATCCTCTTATGCAAGCAATTCCTTTTCTTACATCATAAAAGCGTTTAATTGAAACGTGGCAAAATATTGGCGCTACAGCCAATTTAGCATCAATTTTGGCGACTTTGTGACCATATGGATGCTTCTGAAAATTATTGGAGATAAACAGTTTTACATTTCTTAAGTACATTTCTTAAGTTTATAAGAGAGATTTATATCCACCCATTTTGTTCCATTATATATATATTTTATGGTTTAATATATATATATAAACAATTTAAAATGATTTTATACAAAGGAGTATTTCAGACCAATCAAACAATTAGTAAACAATGATAGTATTAAATTTTTAAAACTTGTGATTATAATGAGGAGAGAAAATAAGTATTATTTCAAACACGATTTGTATGAGAGCAATAGCACTAAGCTCTAACACATATTACCTTTTTTAGCATAGTAAAATGCCATTGCATAATAGACTATTCTAGAATATCTTTAAGAAATTCACACAAAATATTTCCCAACCTGATTGCAACACCCAAAAAATTCTCAAATTTTCATAACACATTGTTCATAAGAGCGCTGAAAGCTTTGTTCATACTCTGGACCTTCGAAAAACTCTCTCTTTAGGTCCTAATAATTTTCTTCCAATATGTTAAATATGTATAGTTTTTAATGTCAATTGTCTACATATTTTACATATCAAGAATGCTTTAATACACTGGTGTACAAAATTAAGGTTACAAACACAAAACAAATGCAATATCTTTACAAATAATTTATTTTTTTGTGATAAAGTTTTGTACATACGTTCATAATAATTTGAGAATATATATGCTAACAAATAAAATCTTAATGTGAATTACTTCTTGTAATATAGAAATTAGATACAATAATTTGTCGGATCATGCTGCGTTATGATTGAAAAACAATGTTTAATAAGGAATCTGGCACCCCTTGCTGCTATGCAGGCTTCACATCAAGCTCTCATACTTCAAAATAAGTTGTTAATTTCATCTTGTGGCAACAAACCCCTATCTTCTTTAAGCACCGATTTTTTAGTCTGGCACATGTTTAGAGTGTATTAACGTCAAGCAATGTCTATTCCTTAAGCATCCCAAACATACTCAATAGTATCATCCTGGCCATTCCATCCAGCAAATACCATCTTCCTCTTCGACAAGTTGAGCCTTATGTCTCATTATCATTGTTATCGTATTATTACTCGATGTCGCGTTAATGCTCTCGGATTATTATCCATGAAAAAAAATATTAAGGAATTGATGTGACAGTCTCAAGTGCGGTACAAGAACTTCATCTTAAGTAACAGAACCTGCATTAAAAATGTGTACCGGTTTACGTCAGCGTTTCTCAAACTGTAGGGCACCTCCCTTGGAGGGCATGATAACTCTACAAGGGGGGCGCAAGCATATTGAATTGTCGAAAACAAAAGTTTATTTTTAAAAAAAATTATTAACTTACTGAAAGTAAACAAACTAAATGCATTCTGGCAAATAAAATACATATTTACACTGATATAATACACTTATAAATGTATCAGTACTGCACAATGTATTTTATAGTTAATTTAACAGCACTAAATTAAGAACAACATTACTAATTAACAATGACCCAATAGGCTTGTCAGATATAAATTATACACAAGCATTAACACTCATCTGGATAATTTATACAGTTTAAAATTATTCCCTTAACTGCTGAATTAAAGTTACGCTGTCCACTCCCCAAAACCACCATTTTTCATGTAGGCATGTTAAACCAGTAAATCCTTCGCAAACACTGTCAAGGTCCTTTTATTACCTTCCAAAGTCTTCGGAATAATTCTGAATGTGTGCAGAAAAAATCGTACTTAGGAAAGACGTATATATACATCCGGTGCAATGAATACTTTAGCTGAGCTCGACTTTTATATACACCGATGGCACTTAAGAAAATAAAGTCGTATTGTATCTTTAGTGTCAACCTGTATTATTGAATTAAGTACATTATTTATTTAATTTGAAAGTGATGTGAATCATGTTTGAATATTGGGTCGCAAATATTGGAACTTTGAGAAGCACAGGTGTACGACCATCTAACATAATGCCTCGCCAAACAAAAATTCCCCACCAAATCGATTAGATCCTTTTATGTGTTAGAATGATGATATAGAATCTCAGGCTCTCTCCAAATGAAGAGAATAACTATTAATACCGAACCTGGACTCATCTGTTAAAAGTACACGGCCCCACTCTTGATCTCTTCCCAAGACTCATGTTCTTGGGCAGATCAAGAGGGGGCCACGAGCTCTTTTCTATGATACGCTAAGATGGACACACACTACTGGCTATCGGGACCAAGGGCCTTTTCAGCCAAGCGTTTTTAGACAGTTTATATGGAAATACTCTTTCCAGTGGCAACAGCAAATTCTTAAGCAATCTCCTTAGCCGTCATGTCTCTTTGGCGACTTGCATTTATTGTCAAACATCGAGCTTCCGTAGTTGTTGTAGATTTGTCTTCTAACACATTGTTCACGCTTTCACGGTCTGAATATCACCATTCGCGAAACATTTAGGTTTTCGGGTACTTCTGCTTGAGACATCAACCATCAGTCCCTCAACGACGCTCCATCTCAAGGATTGTGGGAATTCATTTAAAAGAAAATCAACACAAATTTGTGCTTATCAGAACGAGATACACAAGTATAAATACATAATTCAAAGTTCTAGTGCGAAAACGGCCATAAATGTTTTTTTAATTGGCCCAAACTATCAAAAGTAGGATATGATACATGACAAGCTATTACATACCCAATACCTCAAGGTCAGTACCTACATTTGTAGGTATTTCGATTTTTAGGTAATTTTTAAGTAGTGATTTAATAATATTGAGCATTATCCTTGGAAGATAAAATCTCAATTAAATTAAATTTTTAGTTTTCTCTCTGAGTGTCATTTTTTAAAACTTTTATTTCAAGTTTTTTGTAAATATTTCGGATATTTCACTACGAGTTACATCAAATACAGAAGCAAATATTTTAATAATTTTACATTAACTTTTAAAACACCAAAGGAGATGATAAGCCATAAATGTATTAGTTAAGAAAATTTCGACTATCCTCTCTTAGCTTTTTAACTCAGTAAACATATTAAGAATTACATGTCGGTGAGAATGTCAAAACAAATTTATCATAATAAAGTCCTTAAAATAAAATTTTGAACTACGCATTATTTAAATATAGTTAAAAATTTTAATTCATAATTTTTATGAGTTGATTTTCAAATTCAATTCTTAATGTTGAAATATCTACTAAATTTCGTTTGGCATCAAGAAGAAAAATATAAATATTCTTAATAACAGTACTTATTGTCAATACACGGCAATAAATAATTTTTGAAGTATTGTTAAGTCGAGCATTATATATATATATTTGATTTAAAGAATATTTGATGAAACTTATATAAGCTATACTAAAATATAGTACATTCAGTATTAATGAATATGTTATGTTGTTTCTGTAATTTATCAAAATTGCGATTACATCAACATTTAAACTTCTAAAACTACAAAATTATTGACGGAAACAGGCTTAATGTAATTTTATCTTGCACTTTGTGACATTAAATTATATTAGAAGAGTTGTAAAAAATTTTACCAAAAGAAATGTTAATGTAAAATTCACCATTTAGTTGCATTTTTCATATATTTAAAAAAAAAATCTTCAACTTTTTATATCCCTTAATGATTTCGAATAGTTAGAAGTCTTAGCACATAACACAAAATCTCAAATCATAATATGTAAATTGCATTCTGGAACTAAAAAAAACTATAAATTTCACGCAACATTTATCACTTATTATTTCACATTTTCCAACTGACACTTTCCAACTGACGTAGTTGATAAGCGCTTAAATTTATCATCGAATTTACTACTGTGACGCATGCATTAATACATTTCCGAATTCGGAGGAATCATTCGTCTCAATTATTTTGCACCTGAAAAGACATTTTTCAAACGTAAAAGACTTTTCCGAAAGACGATTCTGAATTGCAAGCTATTGAGGACTAAGTAGTGGGCCGGGCATTCTTAATGAAGAGATTTTGATCTCTCCATTGGAGATTTCAAGTCATTAATATTAAAAGGAGAAATATATAAGCTTTCTCATTGCGTTCCAGCATATTTTACTGAGTAAAGTAATTTATTTGCATGACTAATTTTTGAAATAATTCTGCAAATTTTTGAAATGTTTCTAAAAATAGGATGGTGTGAGGTTTATCAAAGATTTTATTAAAAAATAAATTCCCTTAGATTGATTCATTTTACAGTCAAATAATAATTTTTTGGACGGAATTTAAAATTTCTATGCTTTTAACATAATTGCTACACGTATATCAAGAAAAAAGGAGTTTAATTCTTTTGGGGAAATAATACTTCATGGAATTTTAAATACATTATTAAAGAAAGAAAGAAGAACTATGAAACACATAAACGAAAACATATCTAAGAACTTAATTTAAAAAGTGCTTGGAATTACAGAAATTTTATATTAAAACAATTTTACTTTAGATGTGGAATTTAGAATAAAAAATATATGTAGGAGTTCTTTCACAGACAATATTTAAGAATAATAAATAGAAAACATTGAAGGCATTAATGATTATTTCATTGTTATTTAACCAATGTAGTTTATCTGGGAATTCCGTAAAATGTAATTAATGCTTAAAATAATGTAAATAATTTATATTTGGATGTGTAATACGATAATAGTTATACTCTGTTATATTTATTTTATGCTAAAATTGTAATAGTGGAGATAAAATAGCGATTCAATGAAAACTTGGCGAAATATTGGTGATAAAACCATGTTGAGATAGTTTTTGGTAACTTTAAAATCATACTGGCGAATTGGCGACCACATGGAGGCTTCTAGAAATTGACTAATATCATGATCTATGACGTAAGCGGATTTATTGAGAAAATCCGTTCACACCATAAATAAGGAGTCGTTTGCCGAAATTGAGTTAGTACTGTTTTGTCCGTTGACAAGTCGACCAGCGATTAGTTATTAGTTATTACTTCGGTTGTTGAACAGGATGAACGAGTGCTTGCGAATATTCTGTGATCATTTTTTTAAAAATATTTTTAGACACTGATAGTTGTGTATGAGGGCTGTAGAAGGTTTGAAGACCTTGGTTTTTTGAAGTGAATTTTAGTGTCCTTTCCTGTATTTCAAGGAATGTTATTCTACAGTAAATTTTCCTCACTCCTGAATAACTGTCTTGGTCTTTGAAACTGACAGCCTGAAATCCTCAAACCCAGATATCTACATTATTATTAAAAAATACTAAAAGGGAAATTATACCTAATCATTAAGCTTACCATATTACCCAAATCAACTTTACCGATAAACTAAACGAATTTTGAATGGAAAATACCCAATTGATGTTCCTCATTTATTAAATGATTTTAAATAATGACTATTACAAAATTCTTTAATTTGGTGTTCTTTTCAAGTTATAAATTTAATTAGTAAAGACTGCCAAGATTGGAAATAAAAATGTTTATCTTCGTCAGAATTGGAAATTCTTAATTTAATTGCGTGTGTGTGTGTGAGAGAGAGAGGAGAATACTTGAACTTTTAAGTACAGTTTTCGATTTTAGTGAGTTATTAAAATTACTCAGCAATCGATTTTTCTTTTTCCTTTTATTAGATGTCTGGGAATGTTTTACAATTGAGCTAGATGAAAGAGATGCTGTGGATCTCTTTAGTTGAGATTCATTGTTGTTTTTAGTGTATATTTATATTACTTCTGTGTTTATTACTACTATTACCGTAAATTCCGGGGTACAACTAGCATCAGTGTATAAAACGTACCTATACTTTAAAGCTATTTTTTTAATGTTTAGGTTTTTTCTCCGTATTACGCCCACCCTCTTTCTCATGAAGCAATCTAAAATCTACGAGTACAATGTACTAATGTTTTGGAGTCATTTATTCGAGGTATTAAGTCAAGTTATTGAAAAAAATAGTATACTTCTGGAACTACAATTCTTTAAGTTCATAAGGAACGGTATTTCTTTTAAATAAACAGTATTTTGATATATGTAGAAGTCTAATTTTCCCCCATGCTTATCATTTTTTTATTTAATTTTTGAAGTTCTCATATTTATACCCGGGGTATAACAAGCACCCGTATATTGCGATCTTATTTTTTGTGTTAAGTGCGGGTCTTACGGTCATTAATTTTTAAGCCGGATTTTACGACATTTCTTTTTTATTTTATTGGTACAATTTTATATGTTCTTATGTAATGAATCAAATAATAAATTAGTCGATATGTATGTAACTTATTCCGTAGAGTATAACGTATTCGTGTATTTCCAGTTATTAGTGAGATATAATTATATGCGTAGAAATGATAAATTATAAAATGAATATAGCTGTAAATGTATGTAATAACTCTCAGTTTAAACTACTTTCAAGGGATTTTCTTTAATTTATGATGCCCTTGAACCCTTCAAGACTATGCGTTGTTATTGATTCCTGTATTAGAGTGATTCTCCATCCCCGGGCTGCGGATCGGTAAAGTTTCATGGGTTAAATGCCTCATGCCTAACCTGCTTCAAACTTACAATTTGTGCATCCACAAATATAACTCCACACTTATAACTGCACAATGCTCTATACTGAAATGAACCTTTTTGGAAATCTTATTTACGTTCAAACAATGACTTCATTTTACCAGATTTTTCAACCTTTCAACAACTGCTCCATTCTGAGTGGCTTGGTCTACCAGAATGCTGGTCACCATCCACTGATGCGCGGTTAATTTTCGATCTACTGAACTACTTCTTCATTTGTGGTTACACCCAACACCTTCAGAACCTTATGAATTGTTTTGCTCTGAGAATAGAAAAGATTTAAGGTATCCGACTACCCTACAATTGGAAATGTTTGCCAAAAATTAACAATTTCTTTATGATTTGATTTTATAGGTCATATTATTAGATTTATATAAAAATACCAAGTTTATTATTTAATGTCCACTAGAACAAAAACCACGCGTGTTTTAATAAAAGCAAATGCCTTTAATTTAAGCAAGATGTCATTAAAAGACGTTTTAATCAAAATGCGTTTTTTTATAAAATGCTCAAATGGGACCTGTGCTAGCTAAAAAAGTGTTGAAAATAATTAACTGAAATATTTTGTGTATGTTCTATATAATAGTAGAAGTGTTTTAACGTTCAGATTTATCTTTCACTGTTTTATTACAAAATTTACACTCACTTATGTTAATATAATCACTGTTTTTTTCGCGCAATTTCATATAACAACTAAGATAAAGATCTTCTTTTGAAATTGGTGCATTCCATGCCAAAAAGATGTAGAGCCGTAATTAAAGCAAATGGTTTGCCCATAAAGTATTGATTTTCTAACATGTGACAACAATGTTATTTTCAATATGCTTATTAAATATATCGTATTTGTCAATTTTCGTGTTATTTTTCTCTGCATATTATGTTATTCGATATTGTTTTATTCTGCATATATTTCACATTATTGTGTTCAGGCAGCTTTACTACAAAAAATATTTTAGTCACTAAGAAAATAGTAGTAGATTTGAAATCCACATGAAAAAATACATTAAAATCAATAACAATATTTAAGATAGTGCGATAATTTCACAACGAAAAATGAAGTCAAACACAAACAGGACATTTTTCAGGACATTTTGCCACCACTGTATATAAAACAAGTATTATGACCATGATAATTACTTTTCTGATATTAGACTCACAATTTTAAAATACGTTACTTAACGTATTACATCGACTTATTTGCATAATAAAAAGACAACACCGAATGCCGTGATGCCACCAAATGGGGAAACCGTTCTTGTGAAGTTGGAACTCAGTAATAATAACGATTAAAGAGCATTTAGTGACAATTTTTGAATTGGCGATATCCTTTATCTAGGTAAAATTGATCGGCGGTATGATACGTAAGAACGAAAAATGCTATAGGACACTTAAATAAATTATAATATATCATATAATTCGGCTACAACAATTTAAATAAAAAAATTGAAATTTCTTCTTTTAATGTAGGAAGATTATTTTAGCATTTAAAAAGGTATTTTTTTTAAATTTACGATAGGTAAATATAATATTAATAATCATATGTTTTCTAAGCAAAAATTCTTTAGAAAGGTTACATTGATAAAAATACCCAACTGATTTTATTTATTTATTTATTATAATCTCCTAATTTACATTATTTTTTCTACATATTCCATCTACAAATTTTTCAGTCTTTCACATTGTTCTTAAAATAATATGAATTTTGTAATATTGGAACACACACAAAGGCATTTGTTGTTTACTTTCAAACAATTACTAATGAGAAACAAACTACTATGTCCCGAATGTAATAAAAAATTAGCCAAGATTCCATAAGGACGTGCCTTTTTTATGAAAGAATTATTCTTGAATATAATATTTGTCGTACGAAATTTTAATTTTTGTAAATATTTGTCTTTCACAAAGTAAATATACAGAATACAAATTAAATATAAGCAAAAGTTTTCTATGAATTTTCGGTCCTTTCTTAATTAAAAATGCAAGTTTTTTTTTTAGTTTCTTCTCTAAAATGTAAATTGGATTGAATATTTTATGTCCCCACACCCTTAATTTGCACTGAAATTTGGCATAAGTATAAGGGTTGCCCAAATGAAAAGTGGGCGCTTGCAATTGTGCCAAAATGATTGAAGCTATAACAGCATTACCTAGCATGCATATAAAAGGAGGTAGGAGGTGTACACCGCATACGATGTGCAACGATGAAATCTGTTCGTCCTAGAGGAAATACAGTGGTGGCAAAAAGTCCTGAACACACTCCTTTTTTAGCGTAATTTTTGTGTTTGACTTCATTTTTCGTTGTGAAATTATGGCACTATCTTACATATTGTTATTGGTTTTAATGTATTTTTTTATGCTGATTTCAAATCTACTACTAGTTTCTTAATGACTAAAATATTTTTTGTAGTAAAGCTGCATGAACACAATAATGTGAAATATGTGCAGAATAAAACAATATAGAATAACATAACATGCAAAGAAAAATAACACGAAAATTGACAAATACGGTACATTTAATAAGTATTTTGAAAATTACATTGTTGTCACATGTTAGAAAATCAATATTTTATGGGCCAGCCGTTTGCTTTAATTAAGACTCTACATCTTTTTGGAATGGAATGCACCAATTTCAAAAGAAGATCTTTCGTGACAATAGGATTGAAGGAAATTATTAAAGCTTCAATTAATTCACGTTTGTTTGAAGGTTTTTTTCTTTGAAATTTCATAACCAATTTTAAACCATAAGTTCTCTATCGGATTAAGGTCGAGAGACTATCCTGGCCAGTTCATTCTATTCACAGTATGGTCTTTCAGCCATTTCTGGACTACATTTGCACGATGACAAGGGGCGTTATCGTCCTGAAAAATCCATGACTGATTCCCAAAAAGATGTTTCGCAGTTGGTAGCAATATAGTTTGTAGTATTTCAATGTAATCCATGGCTTTCAATGTTCCGCTAACGATGTGAAGTCTTCCAACAGCATGAGAAGACATGCAACCCCATACCATCACTTTTATCGGGTACTTTACTGTGGGCTTCAGATACTGAGGGCTGAATTCCTCATGAGTGCATCGTCTTACATAGGCACTACTTTGGTTGCCAGAAATACAAAACTGACCCCCTCGTCACTAAATATTACCTTTTCCCAGACTTTAATAGTCCATAATGTGAATGTTCACTTGCCCACGTCAATCGCCTCTAGCGTTGAAATTCAGTCAGTAATGGTTTTGGGCGCGCTTTACAGCCTCGTAACCCAATTTCCAGCAGTCTTCCTCTAACAGTTCTTGGCACACACTCACATTTGATGTCAAAGTCCATTGTTTCAAAATTTGCGAAGAATTAAGCTTTCTGTTTGAAAGTGAAATTCTGTGCATTAACCTGTCCACGTAAAGATATTTTTCTTGGTCATCCTGATCGCCCCCTGTCCAAAATAAAATTTGTTTCAGAAATCCTTTTCAAAGTTCTCACAACAGCAGAAAGCTCACATGGTACTTTAGCAGCAATTTGGCACCTTCTTCCTTCAAATGTATTATTTGGTAACTTTTATTCTCAGGCAGATATTAAAATTTAGCCATAATTCCAATATTTTCCACAAACGCACTTCAAATTGCTTTCAATACACAATTTTCCACAAGCACACACAACTGCATTCAATACAATAAACCACGTTTCACCTTTTTCTTTCAACCCTTAATCGCTACTCCTCTCTGATTGGTTGAAATAACCAATTATTTGGCATAATTTTGACATAATTACCCATTAATAAGCATTTTATTGGTGGAAAACACTCTCACTGATTCTTACAGTGACCTTCTGCTTTCTTGTCAAGGTGTTTTCAATATATGCATGAAACTATTTACTTTAGATGAAATCTACAAACAGATTTGAAATCAGCATGAAAAACTACATTAAAATCAATAACAATATTTAAGATAGTGAGATAATTCCACAACGAAAAATGAAGTCAAACACAAAAATTACGCTAAAAAATGAGTGTGTTCAGGACATTTTGGCACCACTGTATATCAAAAGTAAAATCGTGCTATTCATGGATATGTCTATATGGGAGCAATGCGTGGTATTAAAGTTTCTAATTGTGGGAGTTGAGTTGAATGCAGGCATTTAACAGTGAATGTGGCCAGTCTATAGCGATCACTGCTTAATTCGAACAATTGGTGCAAAGAATTTCATGAAGAGTGGCAAACGACACCAGATCTCCATGACAATGCCAGACAAAACATCTCTCAGGAAACCAGACAACCTCAAACAATTTTTGAAACATGTTGGAACACCCACCATACAGTCCAAATTTGTCACCCTCAAACTTTCTACACTTTCTTCCACTTAAGAGAGCATTACGTTTCCATTCGGACAATGAGATGAAGGAAGTTTTGCAGGACTTTCTTGAGAATCAACCACAGTCTTTCTACAACGAAGGCGTAGACCTACTGTCAAACAATGGAACCTGTGTTACAATGCCCAAGATGATTTATTTTAAATTCTAATAAATATATTCTTTTATTCAATTTGTCTACTTTTCATTTAAGCAACCCTTATAGATATTAATTATAATTATTATAGATTAATAATTATTATATAGTTATTATAGATTAATAATTATTATATAGTTATTATAGATTAATAATTATTGTATAGTTATTATAGATTAATAATTATTGTATAGTTATTATGGATTAATAATTATTCTAATTATTATAGATTTTTTTAAATACTACATTTTCATGTGCAAAAAACATTTTAGTTGCAGAGAAAATAAATAGGTTTTTTAATAATCTGAGTTAAAGTATGGAAACGAATGTATAAATGTCCTACATGGAAATTGTAATAATATTGAAAAAGATACTGATAATGATTTTCTTGTACATATACTTGTTTCTAAATATCAAAACTAAATACACAAATCAGACGATAAATTTAATACTTCCATTTTGGCAAAAGGCATGTTCCTTTGATAATGCATGATTGAATACATACCACTGAACTTTTATTTCACATAAAGCAACTAAATGTTTTGTGTATCATAGTCATGGCTAATAAAATACTTTTAATCTGATTTGAAATTTATTTTTTTCTTACTTTTCATTTTCTATTTATTTAATGTTCTTTCCTTTTTGAAAAATGTTCACTGTGCTTTGTGCTCTAATTGATCCAGGGCATTATGATTTACTCTAAACCTTAAGAAACACTTTCTGAACAGTTAAGTTTATGTATTGTTATTCTAAGAAAAATATTTTACATTATTCATATTTCATCTCCCTTTATGGATCATTTTAATTCGTATAGATATAAGAGCCCCATACATATGTAAGATTTTGAAAATATTAAAAAAGATGAAATAATGAATAAGTGTTAGGTACAATTCTTATTAACACGCTGTTATTCATTAGCAATATTTTCAATAAGTAAGATTAATAATAAATATTTATATGTTTTGGGTACGAAATATTTTTGTCCTCGAATATGCTCATCTCTTCTGAGTTTTCCAATTTTTTTAGACCTCTATTTTCTTAAATTTCTTCTTTTACCTCGTTCACTTTTGCAGTGAGTAAAGTCTCACTTATTGTTACTTGTTCTATGTATCAACTGAGATTTCTATGATTTCCAGAAATATGCGTTCCAAGTTCTTGTAGAAAAAGACGCTTTTGAAAGGTTGTATTTATTGTTTGATAAATTGGCATGCATGCAAAAAGTAAAATTTTTACTGCAGATAGATGAATCATATTATAAAATAAACACACTGGCTAGCTAATTTATCAGCCGTACCTACTCCACATTTATTTCAATTATTTATCGTGGATCAAAATGGATAAGAGAATCGCTCTTGTATTTTAGGCGCGTAAGAAACAAAGGCAAAAAGATTTTGCAAACCCAAACAACAATGGCAATCATTTTCAGTCACATGAGGGAGGGGGGGTTGGGGATTCTGATTGAATAAATAGCTTGATTTTCTAGAAGTTCCAATAACATTCAGTCTTCTCTTCAATAATTCGTCGGCTAAAAATAATATATGGAAAAAAAATTATTAATTCCAACATTCCGAGCAAAGTCCAAATGGTTCACTAGAAGTAAAACAACATTGCTTCTTTGTTTATTGTAACGCTCAGCAACAAAAGGCTTTCCTGTGTACGCTTCAGAAGACTAAACTAAAGATGTTTGACATCCTATATCAACAAAGCCCTCAGCCCAGTGGCTTGATAATAGCTCAAATATAAACTGTTCATCTATTGTTAAATCTTCGTAAGACATTGACACACAACTTTGGTAGCTGGATTGAGAAAACTTTCAAGAAAAGAACAATTTTCGCTTTTGGCACCTAAACATCAGACTGATTGTCATAAATTCCTGCCTTGAAAATGTTTTATGGATTTTGATTTCCCTCAATTCATCGTTGGTTATCTCATCGGATTAATTGTTGAGCTCTTGCAAAAAAACAATTTCATATTCTCCTCAATAAGCACATATTGACGATTTACCATGTTGCATTGCACTACGAAAATGGTAAGAAATGTCTACCGTTAGTGTATGGAGTTGCAGATGTGAAAGCTTTAAACAAATTAATGATATCAAAACTGAAACTCTTATACACTTTTCATTTCTAGTCAACACTCACGTTGCCGTTTATAAAATCAAGACAAAGATATTCCACCATTTTCTGCTCTTTCTTCTTGTTTCAAATTAATTTAAATTTTACGTATCAAATCATTAGTGTTCCTTCATTCTAAAATAGCATTTTCCCACTAAGATTTTGGTATGAAAATATGTTTAAAAAAACCTTTAGTGCCTTAAAACCATCAAACTTTACTTCCTTTTTCAACATCTTTTTTTCACATATATTTTATACTGTGGAATCATCTTCGAAGTTTTTCTCCTTTTTTATGCTTTGAAGTGGTAATAATTTTAATTGGACAAGAATGAAAATTAAATTTTCAAAGTAAAATTATATAAGGACTTTGTTTTTAGTAAGTTTTGTTTGTTTTACGCAAAGTTGATAAATAACTAAAATGGTAAATATTCTTTTCTTCTGTGATGGTGCCTTTTGTTTTTAGAAAGAATATTGATCAATAAGAACCAGTTTCAAAACTCATGAATTTAACTAATCAACTTTACTATATTCGTAAGCAAAATAAACTTTAATATTTTTTTATAGGAACTATCCTTTAGACATTAATAGTGTTTGTACACTTCTTATACGAAGGAAACAATTGTTTCGCAATGCGTTACTACAGGAGACAATTAAGCGAATTATTTTATTAATACATTGCAATGTAAGTAAATTATAGTTCGCTCAAGTTTGGGAGTGTAGTTTGACAAGTTATCCATTTAATTGTATGTATTATTCAAAGACGATTCAAACCACAGTCATTAAGTTCCATTTGTGTTCAATTAGGAGAGATTAAGCAAAGCATCCCGTTGAAATAAAAAAAATCATTAATAAGTGGCCATTGATAAGTCACCAGGTATTATCTTATTGAAAAAACGTCTGTGGTTGCTCAATATAGAAGGTACCATAAAGGGGAGTAGAATTCCATCTGAGTATTACTGGGCTGTAAATGTATCATAACTGAACATCAGGGCTCCGGAAAGGGTACGAAATAGCCTCTCACACCATAAAGCCCTATCGTGGTGTACATTCAGTATTCCTTGAAAAAACAAGAGCTTTGGGTTGCCATGGATATCTCCAAACAAGTTTACGCTAAATATCAGGGCTCAATTGTAAATGTGATTGCACGATGAAAGCGATATGTTCCTTATCAGTTTTCTGACACTTAAATCGAGGCACCGCACCCTCTGGGCTAAGAGTCTGAGGTGGCGCGCTTTTATCCTAGTAGGACAGAACCCGGGATCTTTGGGTCCGAAACCGAGTAACTTAACCACTACACCAAAATAATCACCATGGTGCAGAGGTTGTTACTGGCTTATATAGATTATATCGCTACACACTCCCCTACCAGAGAGTTGGTTAGGCGAA
>BMAO01036985.1:0-25413 GCA_019973975.1 Trichonephila clavata
GTAGTTACTGCCGTATCAATTATGTGGGGCCCCCGAGCTACAGGGACACACAACATGTGTAACTATAGTACCACTAATAGAGCTTTCTTTTCTAAAAAAGGGCCCCTAAGGATTTTTGATACGGGGCCCATTCTGAACTAGCTACGCCAGTGAACCAAGACCAAATCGAGGGGAAAGGCTGAACTTTCTAATGAGTGTTTCTATACAGATTTTAACTTTCAATTCGTTTTACCCAATGACAAAAAATATAATACTTTCTTAAGAGATGAAAGTGGTATAAAATTTGGCCGTGCAAAAACGAAGAATAAAAAAAACTCGTAAAGGTCATTCTTATAGTGAAATATGTTGAAACGGAGCTCATAATATGAAGATCAACATAAACTGCTGGAAGTTAACGTCGTTGAAGGTACGACGGATCGTTTCAAATACTTGATGATTTTTTTCAAAATAACATGCAGACATCGGTTGACAGTTTGCATCTTTAAAGTCAATGGATCTTTCAGCGTAATAATGATCCAAAATACGTAGAAAAATTGTGAAAGAATGGCTTCTTCAGAAAGTACATGCGCAATTCCATACCCCTCCTTAGTCGCCAGATTTGAATTCCAACGAACACGTTTGGCATCAACTCGGCAGAAGGTGTAGAAAATATCGCATACGAGATAACGATTTCTTCAAAAATGCATGTTGCAAGCTTTGTCTAAAATTAAGCAGCGCAAAATATTACCTCAATTCCTGAAGAACTTAAAGCTCTCGTTGATTTACAAAACCGAGTTATAGAATTTTAAATTATATTCATTCGTGTAAGTTATGCCTTTTATTTTGCTTAATGTAACGATTTTCATTACTTGAATCGTTTTTCGCTCACTATTTCGAAGTATTTCTTATTTTTACTAAATATGTTGGAATATAATTTGCATTTCAATATAAAAAATATTGCCGCTTTTAAATTTTTTAAGAAATTGCATTAAAAATGTAATTTTTGAGAGCGTATGCAGACACATTTTCGACTAACTGTAGATATATAACGCAAAAGTTCTAAAATATTACCACTGCTTCTGAACGATGTAGCATCTAGTTAAGCAGATTTTAAATTTTTACACGAGAAAGAGTGTTCCATATTATTTCTTTCCAAACTCGGATTTCATTTATATTAACTATGGAACAAGCATCACGAGTGAAATACCAACCAAGGAAATATTAAATAGATTCCATAAATGACTTATCCAGACAGAATCAGGAAGAAAATGTATGTGTCTTGAACATTCCTAGTGATATATAAGCGGAGCATTATCCTGTTGAAATAGAGCTCCCTCAACACAATGAAAAAAAACATGGATTTGGGCTATAGTTCTTCTCTAATGTATTGGTTGCTGTTGAGATTACATACGATTTTTAGTAGTTGAGACCGTCCATGATATCCACTGACATTCCAAATCAATGCTATTAACGTTTGTCCAATATGGTGCTAAATTATGTACTTCATAAAGTGATGTCTATTGGTATAACGTCTAACACGGATGTTATGGTATTCTGAACTAAAAACGATATTCGTAAAAAATGACCATTTGTTGCCGAATGGCATGCCAGTGTCTATGCCAACGAGCCCATTAAAGCCGCATATGCCGTAGTTTTTGTGAGAGAAATCCTGTGCAAAAATAAGCTAGAAACTCTTACACGCAATTTATGGTGCAACAGAGGGCGTCGAATTGTTGGAGGAGACACACACACAACGACATACCTTCAGCAGAGCTTAAATGTTATGGAAATTGTCGGAATTAAAATATCTGAAACGTAGCCAAGAAATAAATAGCTGGTGACTAATTTTGCTATAGACTTCGCGACGTTAAAAATGCAAAACCAAAAAGGAATAGTCAGAACATTATGCACATTTCAGGGTTAACTCATTTCACCAAGTAATGCAAATGATTCGAAATGCTGATCTCTCCGGCGCGCGTTGAATATAATACAAGGGAAGGAACCTATGGAATTAACAATATTCGAGCGATTATTTCTGCAGGATAATTAATGAAGAAATTTTTTCTTGTTTTACAGGATATATGCTTGGCAGCCACCAACATAGCAGCTTGAGCAAACCTATGAGAGGCACTGTACCTAGAAGAGCAGATTGGTTCATCTATCCAATCTCAACTGACTCCTATCTAGACCCGTCCATGATGCACTGGCTGTGCTAAAGATGGTTGGAACAAGGACGTGTGGCAAATCTGAGAGTTGTTGGTGCGAGCAGCAAGACGTCAACATGCGTGGATTAGTCCTCATTCCACGCAAGCAGCATAGTTCCTCTAACTATTTAGTAGCATGTACAAAACATCTATGATGTACCCATATCAATCACAACTACAACTCGCAGATTCATTACTGGTGACTTACCCTCATGGTGTATATTAAGAAGACTTCTATCGACTTCCAGAGTTCCATCATGGGGACTTCTATTTGTTCGGTGATAGTCACCGTGCACGAGTGGTGCCGGTTTTTTAAAATCTCCAATCTATCTCCATCTGTAGAAGCCGCAACAGCGCTTCAACTCGGCATCAGGATTTAAAGCGTTATATTTTATGATAGCAGTCATCTGTTTTGTATTCAGGGCATTACGAGGGCCTAAAAATTTGTGAATGCTAAAAATATGCTGTGACATTCTCCTTCCTTTGGAAGAAGCCCACGGCCCTTTAACAGAAGAATAACTCCCGACCATACATTGAACGCGTTAGCCAACATGCTCTGCACACAAAATGTACAAATGCATCCCTCCTCCCCGTTATCTCCTGACCTCTCACCTACTGACCCCACCTAGAATGTATCTTATCATCATTTGTAGGACTGTGTTAATTAGATGAACTGTGGCAAATGGTTGACAAGGAATGGAGAGCTATCCCTCAAGACGCCATCTATTCTCACAATGTATCTGTACTTCGACGTGTTGCATCGTGTATCGCCATCTGAAAAGGTGCTACCACTTCCTAAGTTGATGTTGTTCTCGCTCTGCGTTACGAGTATTATTTGAAAATAAACATCACTTGATGCCCATTGTCGTCTCTCTGTTTGCTCAATTGTTGACCATTCCTTGGTGTTTCATTTTCAATGCAATGTAGTGCAGTTTTAAAATTTGATATCAGCTCTGGAATCAAACTAAATCCTCTGTAGGGGATGGAACGTATAATTATTATAAATAACCACTCCTATCCATCGTCTTCCTTGACATGGGTGTGTCACGAACAGAAAACCTGATTTTTTATTTACGTCCCACTCCAAAGCAACGCGATGGACCTCGTAAATTTGAATTTCAGGCAAGTGACGAGGGCGACACCTGATCTGGCACGCCCTCTCCGAATTTCCCAATGGGAGGGCTTTGTGCCAAGATAGATTTAAGATGCATTTGTCCCTCTACATGGAAGGTCTTCAATGGCACTAAAGCTCGAATCCAGGACATATCGGCCAAGAGCTCATGAGCATGACCTTTTAGACTCTACTACCGCAGCTACAAAATCAATACAGAAGCAGCCTCTGAATAACAGCAAACAGCTTTTAATATTTCGTGTATTATACAAAAACAATGCTGCACTTTAATCCTTCCACAGTTCATCCAGAAGTACTTTTGAGCTAATCGGGAAATTTATCACCGGAGAAGTTCACACAGCATCGTGCCCACTAAGAAGTCCAATTTCATGCAGTAAAAATACTTTGTACCTTTTTGTTTGTGGCTTAACGTACACCCCCGCATTGCAGAGGGGCCCAGAGACTCTATGGGGCCAAAGGTTGACTGATGCTATGTACGTATTTGAGCTTGGGGCCAAAATCCTGAGTTTGCAGGGGAGTTCCAATATTCTCCGTTACGCCACTGCTTTTTGTGGTCATTTGCTGCTAGTATATTTCTACTGACTTCTTCTGAAGTATTATTAAAGCCCTCGTGTTGCTAATCAGTGCGACGTTAGTATTCCTCACTCTCACTCACTGAAGTATTATTAATGGTACTCTAATATCTAAAATTAAGGTGGTTGCTGTAACGGCGTGGTCATGGTCATGAACTCGTGGCTGCTAATTCGATCCCTAGTGCCCCTGAAAACCCGCCTTGTAAAGAGAGAGCTTCATGCACGCTAAATCTGCCGAGGCTCAAAGTTCCCATATTAGTGTGGCTTGAAAATTAAGGGGGGATACCACCTCAAATATCGACCTTGAATCTCGACCGAGGGTCAAAATTACGAAGTCCGTAGCAAATAACCCTCGTGTTGCCTTATAGTGGGACGCTAATAAACACTCCTTCAAGGCACGTTAGAATTATCCAGTGGCGTAACGTACACCACCGCACCGAAGGGGGGGCCAGGATTCTAGGAGGCCCAAAGTCTAACTGCTGCCAATTACCTACCCTTTGTAAAATCCAACTTGGGGCCCCAAAACTTGAATTTGCAGAGGGGCCCCAAAACTTGAATTTGCAGGGGGGCCCAGATGTTCTCCGTTACGCCACTGGAATTATCTACTAATTTGCTGCTGTGGAAAAAATGTATTAGCTGAAAATTAAAATCTATGATAAATCTTTGACTTTGATCAATTATTAATAATCTTCAAATCATGTTGCCACCATGTGTTTATTTAAATTTCAAAAAAAAAAATCTTTCCGGAATTGCATATCGGGAACAGTAAATCAGAGTGCATTTAGATGTACACTTACGTTGGGGAATGGCATTTGGTGTCGCCAATTTAATCTTTTTGGCGCAATGTACAGGGAAATATATAAATCTCCTTTCTCATAATTTTTCATGAGTTTCTAACTCCGTCATGTATCAGTTTTTAAAATCTTTAGCTTATCTGTTTCACGTGTGACTTCACATGTTTTCGAGTTTTGTTTTTCAGATACGTTTTCCCACTGTTTTCTGAATTATCTTTTAACGATTTACGTTCATTCTTTGTGTGTGTGAAACTTTTAACTTTCCAATCTTTTCAAGTACTGTATTACGATAAACAGTAGTGAGGAATAGTTTATTCAAATTATCAGAATACATCCAGCATGTAGTACACGAAAAACACGCTCTTTTTTTAAATCTCTTTGAGTATTCTTTTATCTTTTTGTGAATTTCACGAGAGGTTCTTTGTAGTTATGTAATATACAAAGATATGGGAGAGATTGTATTCTGTATTTTTAATTAGATAAAGAAAAGTTTTTCTTCGGTATACACACAATACCTTTTTTTCTATTCATACGTGCAAAAAATGTCGATGATATTGATGTTTAAAATTTTCACTGCATTCGAAACACACGTTTATGACGTGATAACATGGATTTAAATCCTGTCAAACCTGTTTGAAACTTCACGAATCATCCATAAGTCCCAATATGCATACATATGTAATAAACTGAACTATATATATATATTGGTTATTTTGAATATGAAAAAAATGCAGTCATTATGCTTGTGTGTGTGTGAAATGCATACAGCTGGCTGTATAAATGCAACTATAAAGTCTTAACACGAATAACAACGCCTTTTAATTTTGAAAAATGCGGTTAAAAAATTAGATTTAATAAATCGCGTAAGTTATCAGACAGCAATTTGAAATACATTTCTGCTTAAGGTATCCGACTACTTGCGACAACTTTTTTTTCAAAAAATGGAAATATGTGGAATTTTTTTGTTGTTTTTGGATTTCTTTAGTACATTTCAAGAAAAATATGCTAAAATTAAGAAGAGAAAAAGAAATTATTATTACTAAAATGGGAAAAAACTGGTAAAAATTTACAAAAAACAACCTAAAAGCGGGCCATTCTGTGCCAAAAGTTTATGAACAAATTTTCAAATTTTCAGTTCTGTTGTGTTTCTATGTTATTCATTTTTGAAATGACTTTCAAGATGAGAGATATTTTAATTTTTACAAAGACTAGAGCACTTTGTCTTAGTTATTACATAAAATTGCTTAAAAAACAGGGATCATATTAACATAAGGAGCTGTAAATTTTTTAATAAAACAGTTATTGATAAATCTGAAGCTTAAAACACTTCTACTATTCTACAGAACATACGCAAAAAATTTCAGTCCATTATTTTCAAAACCTTTTTAGCAATCTCTGTCCCCGTTTGAGCATTTTCAAAATAACTTCGAGTAAAACGCGTTTTAAAGTATGACATCTTGCTTAAAATAATGGCATCTGCTTTTATTAAAACACTTGTAGTTTTTGTTCCAGTGAACGGAAAATAATAAACTTGGATTCCTGAAGTAGATTGAGTTTGTGAATGGAAGTTATATTAACTCTGCACTGTATAAAGGAACTATTGGCGATGGAGCTTGGAATTTTAGACCTTGGTCAAGTGACGTGGACAGAGACACATCTGTGAACTATCACCCCCCCCCCCCCCAACACACAATTGCCGCCACAATTGAGTTCGTGCTTACCAGATTTCAGAAAAGTAAGGAATATGGGGGAAATAACAATATAGTATTGCCAAACGACAACAAGGAAATTAACAGTTTAATCAGTTCGCTTCACTTCATGTAGCCACAGATTCATGTACCGAAAATTTAAAAAAAAAAATCAAAACTATTTTTTAATTTTTGTTCGTCGTTCGTTTAAAAATGATTTTGCAAATATTTACAAGCTTGAAAAATCGTGCGGAATGTTTAGAAATTCTATTTCACGCTATAATTTTTATTTTTAAGAGTTCTAAATCAGACTTATAAATAATTTCGCAATACTATTTTCAGTCATAATTCCTTTACCTAAACTTTTACATATGTGTTTTTGTCTAATTAAACTGACAAAGAGGCAAATTTTTAAAAGAAAAATAATTACAATGGGTTTTGAAAAAATAATCAGAATGCTGTATTGATTGTTATGGAATTGGATATTGATTACTTCTTTTGTAATGCGTTCTATTTAAAATTCATTTATTCAAACAAAGAAAGGTTCTCTCGTAACAGAATATTCCAAAAATCCAAACGATAAAATGATATATTGCCACGCACTATGTAACTAATCATTCGTTGCACTGGCAACCTCCAAACGATATATCATTTTTTCTCTTAAATATCTTTGATACTGAATAATGTTTGTTCTTCCTCTAAAAGTAAGTATAAATCTTCCAGAAATTGTCTTAAAGAGTCCTAAAAGGACTCTAAATGTTGGACCACCTTACATATCAGTCGGAAAATTGACTTTTTGTGTCATCAGCTGTAAAGCGCATTAGTAAATGACTGTATCTACTTTTTCTTTTCGAAGAATATCACGTAACGGTCGAGGCTAGTGAGGCGCATGCGCAGTAGGATTTTTACTTCCAAAATACATTCTGCTCAGATACAGAGCCATTTAAAAAAAAAGAAAGGACGCTCGTTGTAAAATATTACCTTTGTATTATATTTACTAAGAACGGATGACGAGTTTATATCAACAGTAGAGAATTCCGGATCTTTTTAGAGTTATTTAGAACTATCTTTTCGGGAGATAAGGATTTCTCTTGAAATTATTTCCTTTTAAGTGCATGTAATGTCGTAGGACTGAATGTCTAAATCCATTTTAGTCGGAATTGTATTTCCCTCGTGTGGGGGCCCATTCTGAGTAATTGTTCAGGATTACCAGTAGAGATTTTCAAAATGTGAGAAATTATTTCGTAAAAATTGCTTATTCTTAGAAATTTTGTTTGAGAGGGTAAAAAATCTTGGAGACGCATACCCCCTGCACAGAAAAATTTCAGTTTACAAACTATTGTTAAAATTATTGAAGTAACGCGTATTTTCCAAGGCTTTAAATGGGTTGTCACTGAATTGCGAAATGCAAAAAAATAGTTGTTCTCAATAAGCACAAAAAAAAAAAATTGTTACTAAAATATTTTTTTCAAATGTTAATGCAAAATCAAAACAATTTAATACATTAAGCAAGTTTTTACAGAGACTCTTGAATTAAATTTTATCTTGCATGAATTATATATACGATACTCTTCTAATTGTATAACTCATATCGAATTCTTAATCCAAGCATTGAATTTTTTAGAAAATCTGTGCAAGGATTAGAAAACTCCACTCGCCTGCTTGCAGATGCTCGCCATTTCCACGGAATTATACTTCATAGATATTCCAGAAATTATACAAAATTGCAACGATGATTAAATTCAATACTAAATATGTTTAATAATATTATTTAAGTCAAGTCATCAATTTTTTCTTACATGTGTTTCTTTTTATTCGAAAGAATGTTTTCTCGACACAGTACTGGAAGCATTTGAATTAAGAATGGAAATGAAATAATTTTCTCAGCAATTCATAATAAATAAATTTAATTGAAGATAATTATTTGTTATACGAGTACATATGAATATATGAGGATTGTTTATTAAGTTATGACAGGGTAGTCCAGAAAGTCACAAAAGATCAGGCAAGCACAAACAGAATACGGGAGCATTAAGGTGGTGATGGTGGTGTCGATTCTTACAGTGCTTTAAACATTCGATCCATTTAAAAGGGGTAGTTCGAGTTCGTAGATTTTTTTTTATAGGAAAAGGGGGTAGTGAGTTTTTTAAAACATGGAGACATAAGAGCCGAAATTTAATCTCTAAGCTAAAAATTAAAAATCTGTTGGTCTTTGGGAAGTGTTAAAATCCCTAAGCCCTCCCTTGCGAATGCCTTTGAATGAACGGCGTTCACGTGGACAGAGTCATTCCAGCTACTCTAAATCATGTTTATGCAACGAGATTAGAAGTCGAGGTTGTCCGTGGTAAAAATGCATCTGAATGTTATCAAAGATTATGTGAATATTGCGACCAGAATGAGTTAACGTATAAAACAATTGCGTGATGGGGCAGAACACGCAGATCGGAATGAAAGTGAGGATTTGGCCCACAGGTTCACCGCCCTTCTTGAACCTCATATCGATATAGTGAGCAGTCTTCTTTTCATATATCAAACAGTTTCGCACGCACTGAAGAAACAAATGCTGTGCCTCAAGGAAAAATTCTCTACTCATAGACTACTATTGCAGATTTCTACACCATCAGCGCACAAACATCTTCAATCTCCTTATCGTGTTGCATGACAACGCTCATCGTCATGTCCCTCATAATGTAATCAATGTATTACGACAGGCGATTGCGAGATCTTGAAACAACACTTTTCGTACTCACCTGACACAAGTCTCTGATTTCGAACCTCTTTTCTAAGTTGAAAGAATCCCTCCGCGGCTGTAGATTTCTTGACCTGGCATCTGTTCTCCAAGCATTAGGTCGTTCCATCGCTGTCATCAACTGCCAAGACTTTGTCGACCCGGTATTCAGTAAAAAGTGCTAAATTTTGCAAATGATTATATTGAAGGAATTTAATACAATTGTGCTTGTATTAAATTGCCACTACTTCATTTACAACCCTCATAGATTAACTGTTTTTATAATACGAAATGAAACATTTATTATGGTGAGCTCGGTTTCTTTGTTTACTTTAGCGTAGAGAGTGAAATCTTGTTCGCCAATAGAACTAATCAACCGACTTTCCCTAGCGAATCATAGACAACGCACTCTTTATCCTGATAATTGTCTCAGGGGATATAATAATTCTAAAATACAAGAAGAGAAACCATTTTCATTTCAATACAAATTATTAAAAATATCATGATGTTACAAAAGATTTCGAAAAACATCTTGAAAATGATTCGCTTTTCTATTTAAATACGTTCCCCTTAATAATTCTCAGTTTACTCTCTTAGTTGAAGCATTGATAATAATTTTCATAACGGTAAATGCCCTGAATTCATAAAAATGTTTTTCATTTCTTAATGCTGTATTATCAAGAGATAAACTGTTTTAAAATGTACGCACTGAAAAGTAATTTTTGAACATGTACAGTTTAAAAATCCCTTTGTTTATTGGGGGGGGGGTACTTTTTACTATCTTTGTATTGACACTGCTTCTGACCTTGCCTTCAGGAGCATTTGGATTTTAACTGACAGTCGTGCTTCTATACAGCACCTTTCTCGTTGGACAACTGAGTTGGAGATATGACAAGCCTAAATATTCTGGATCTTGTGGTTCCACTTTCTTCCAGACACTCTATATACACTCTATAACAAGAAAAAAAAAGACGCACCAAGAAGGAGTTGCCCGCTTGTAATGAAATTTCGTATGCAAAGACATTTGTACGGAATATGCAAATGGTTAAAATTTGATATTCATTAATGAATAGAGGCAGCTACAATGCAACAGAACTGCGCATTCAGCAGGTGTCTATTAGAAGCGATTCTCAATCTGATGGTCAAAATTTCTGTGGCATCTCGATATAGGATATCTTTCAACGACTAAAAAAATGCCTCACCGCAAGATTCGAGCTCATTACGAGCAACTGTCAGAGTTTGAAGTAGGTCGGATTATAAGATTGAAAGAGGCAGGTTGGGCAAATCGGAGAATCTTATGGTCGCTTATGGATCGAAGCAATGCGACCATTAGAAGATGCTGGCAAGAATGGGGGAGGGGGACAATGACAGATTTTAGTGTCATGATGGTAACGGTCGATCTAGGGCCACAGCAAATCGAGAGGACAGATTGACTGTCAAATCAGCTGTCACTGCCCCTGATTCATCGTTATCAACCATCAGACGTGCGGCCCGCACATAAGTGTCCTCTATGATTATTCACAGACGGCTGATAGAGCGAAATTCACGCTCGTATCAACCGCTGCGCCACCTGCACACTGTTGAGCCAGATTACAGTGGTGCTTGGCTCGATTAGGTTGGAATCATGCTGACTGGGAACGTATAGTGTTTAGCGATGAATCCTGTTTAGCGACGAATCCGATTAATCAATTGTGTCCTGACGATCATGGAAGACATATTTGGAGACCCCCAGGGCAGCGTGCCGATCCTGCGTTCACTATTGCACGCCACATAGGCGTTCAACCAGGAGTTTTGATCTGGGGTGCAGTTTCTTTTGACAGCCAGGCTCCTTTGGTCTTCATTAGAGGCACACTTACAGCACAGAGGTATGTCGACGACATTCTGAGAACTGTTTTGCTACCGTTCCTTTTGCATTATCCTGGACTTTTTTTCAGCAAGATAATGCTACACTACATACGGCACGTGTTGCTATGAACTCTCTTACAGTTTGTCAAACACTTTTTTGGCCAGCCAGATCGCCAGAGATCTCTCTCCAATGAAGCATATCTGGGATATGATGGGAAGGCAACTGCCTCTACTAGGGAATGTTGATGACATGGCCCGACAATTAGAGCAAATTTGGCAAGAAATACCGCAGGTGACCATCAGGATGCTTTATCACTCTATGCCATGTAGTGTGGTAGCTTGCATCCAGACTAGAGTTGGGTCAACACCTTATTGAGCTCATTATCTTGTATCTCTGAAATAAATCGTTCAATTTTTCTGAAATTTTAATCATTTTAAATTCTGTACATAGTCTATCTACCCACCAATTTTTTGTCTCTATCGGACCACTCGTTCTGGTGCGGGTTTTTTTGTCTGTTATAGAGTATACTTTTAATGGGTCCCCTCCCATATTGGATTGAATGGTAACGAGATAGGCGATAGTTTGACCAAGTCTGCCACTGCTGACACTTTGCTGGGTAACTCTTGCCGAACTTTTGCCGAACTCTCTTCGTTAAAAAGATAAAATTAAAAGCACTTTGGAGAATATTCCCTGCTCACCCTTGGTATTTTGGAGAAAAAACCTCGTTGGTGTCCCCAACTTCATATTTCTTGGGATCAGCAGACAGCTCTATTACGCTTTTTTAACTAGTGGCCACATCAAATCTCTTACTTTTCAACAGGGCCAGAAAGTCTTTACAGAATGTCATAGGTGCGAGACTGATCAGGCCTCCTCCTGTCATATTCTTAATTGCTTGAATTTTAATATTGACGAGGTTTTAGGAAATTCTTTTTGGCAATTTTTGGTTTTATGGATGATACATGTAAGCTACATTATGTGGGATAAGAAACAACAACACTAGCTATGTTTCTAAAAATCAGAATATTTTGCCTTCCTTTCTTTTTTTTATACATGATGTGTTTTGATTTTGTTAAAATTAAAGAAATTTGCTCGCTTCAATTTAAAATTCAAAAATTGGAATATTTCCATTTCTAAACAGAAAAGTGTTTAGTTTATAAGATTACATCTGATATTTCAAAACAGGTAACATGAAATGTTTTTTAATTTTGGTCAGAAGCATAGAATTGTCTAAATCAAATGGCTGAAACCGCAACCAGTTTAAAGTCTTAAGATGTTTTAAATGCAGATCACTTCCATGCAATTTGTTGTTACCAAAGAAAAATATATATTCATAATAGATGAAACGTGTGCTTCTAGCATTACATCGTTCGTTAGCACTGAATGGTGAATTTTAAACAGCGTTTTAAAACTTAATAATTAACAGTTTTTTAAGTTGTTATTAATGTCTTTAACATCTTTTTTTCCAGTAACCTGAAATATTTGCGTCGCATCAGCGCATAAACCTAGTTATTTGTTTTGCAACAATTCATGGCCTCGAGTGTTAGGACAGTAACCAATTTGATTAAACATAAATAACGCTTGTAACTTTCAGACATGCTGCAGTACTTTTAAAAAAGAAAAATCTAGAAGCCTGTCGGTTTCATCCACTCTATATAAGAAATATTGTTGATCTGAATATTAGTGGCACTCAGTGGCGCACACAAGGGGGGTGTCCTGGGGGTCCGGAGATTTTTCGATTGATGATAATCCTATATAATGTAAAATTTAATTAAGTATTTGTTTTTAACAATTTATTTTATTAATTAATGCTAATTATCAATTCAATCATTGACTTTATACTGTTTTTTGTTAACAAAATCGACAAAATCAGAATAATCAATTGGTGTTGTCTTAAGGCATGATACGAGTAGGGGGACTTTCGACCATGGACTCCCCCCCCCTTGAAAAAATTTTGTGTACGCTACTCTGGTGGCACATTGATAAGGAGTACGCAAATATGCTCTTTGTCCAAAGATGGATTGTGAGAATAGTAAATACAAAAGGTTATATCTCGTTAATCAAGTTTGTTTTTATTCCATTGATAATAAAGTTGTAGCGATCAAGAAAGAGTGAGAGTTATATAAAAGTTACGCTCAGGTACGTCTTAAGACTTCTTAAGGCCTTGGACCGTCCTCCTCAAAAGTAGGCCCCGGGTCTCTACAAAAATGTAGACTCCACCTATGAACCTTACAAGTAGACAGTACATAGCAAACGTTGTCAAATTCTCGCACAAATAAATGTGTATGATTTACAATCGCACAAACCGGCTCGAACGACTGCCACCTTTTGACTGACTGATTAATGATGGTGTATGGTGATAGGTACGTGAACGAGGGTCATCACATGTAGCCAGTTGACAAATCATCCGAAATTCTCAGGTTTTTGAAGAATAGAACCAGAAATAACATTTGATCGTTGAAATTATTCGAATAATAATCTTATTAAGGCTGAGTCGAGAACGAGACGAGGTCCAATTGTGACGGAGACCCTGGATCCGGGACCAGCTGGCCCATGCCTTAAGATGTCCCTGGTCACACTATAAATCAATTGAAAGGCTATTGGTGACGGGCCTAATACTTTTGAGCTTCGGTCAAGTTGTAACGATCGAACTCTACTTTCAAAAAACTTATTTTGAAAGCTCATTATTTATTTGGAAACTTACATCGTTTCTGTCCTTGGTTATCGACCCCTGCTATGTACTGTCTGCTTAAAAGGGTCTCAGGTGGGGCTTACTTTTGCATTAGGGGCACCGGGCCTTGAGAAATCTTAAGACGCCGCTAGGTCTAATCAAGAACAGATTGAATGTGACGTCTCTTTTTAGGCATACATCAAATTCCTTACCAAGTATGAAGATGTGTCAATGACTTCTTCATATCATTGTAGGTAAATGCAGCAAACCATTTTTTTGCTGGCACTCGCATAAAAAGCATGTTACAAAAAGTTTTAATTTTTAATTTTCCTTCCTATAAAGTCTTCTCAGAGAAACAGGAAATAGATATGCGAACGGCCTAAGGCCTCGGTTTTGTCGTGTTCCTGACTCATCGTACTGCAAAGTCGGTGGTACAATCTGTGACTTTCAATCTGACACGATTCTGAACGCTCAATTATTAAACTCAAAAGTTATTTCATATGAGAAAAGACTTGTTCATTGAGTGGGGGAGTGAATGAAAATTAACGCCGCGCACTATTCAGCTACTTTAGGGTTTTTGGTGATGGACCTCGTAATTTTGAACCATGATCAAGTGATGAGGACCACACCCGAGCTGACACCCCCTCTTCAAACTAGTACCACTGAAGATCCTCAACGAGGAAGGTCTTCAGTGGCACTAGGACTCGAACTCATGACACACCGGCCACGAGTACGTGGCCTCTCTCTGGTAGGGAGAGTTACATTCTGAAAAACTTGTGAACGAAAGCTTCGAGTGGTAATCTCTAAGGTAAAAATTAAAAAATCCGTTGGTCTATGGAGATTTTGAACCATCCACCCCCACCCCTATGTAGAACCAAAAACGGAAAGCAGACTACATACAGTCTTCTCTTCAAACAATTAAGTTTCTCTAACAATGATATCCATTAATTTAAAAAAGCAGTTGATTTATCATTAGAGTTATCTTTCAGGCGTTTTCATAATTACGTACTTTGCTACGAAATAGTCGTACAGTAACCTTTAAAGAATAAATATCCGGGATTCACAATCTTACGAACCTAGAGACGAACCACAAATCAACTGAATGCTACTTTTCAACTAAATGATAGTGTATGATGGTAAGCCTAGGCCTCGTTATGAACAGCAGACGTGACATATAGGGCTCCTGTAGGTATATAGTTTAAAATTTCTAGTTTTTTGGAGAGCATGTCTTTGAATAACGATGGACGATTAAAATCATGATCATGATCTTCTTGAGGATGAGTCAGGAACGCGACAAAACCGAGACCTTAGGCCGTTCGCCTATCTCTCTCATGTTTCTCTGAAAAGACTTTATAAGATGAAAAAATAAAAATTAAAACTTTTTGTTACATGCTTTTTCTACGCCCTTTGTTAATCTTCTAAAGCAGCGGTTCTTAAAGTTTCGATCGCCCCGTGGCCCTTTTATAAATCAGACTGACTTCGCGGCCCCCAAAAATTTTGAACACCCTTTCCTGACTCCCAACACATGGCTGAGTGATTTGAAGGTTTCTCAATAATTCGAAAACTTTTTTCTTCAAGAAAACAATAAATACCTAAATAGAAATATTTTAAAATACTAATTTCAAATAAATAAATGATATACTTAATCGTATTAATTAAAATTTTTAATGAGAATGATGGTGCTGATGAGAATGATTTCTTTTACAAAGGCTGCTATATCAAGTGTAATAATTGAAATCTGCAATCTCAACAATCTGCGACCTTTCAGAGTTTGTAAAAGGTTGAAACCTTAATATTTAAGGAGAGTCCTTTGCGGACCCCTAGAAAGGCGCTGGGGACCCTCCGAGGGGTTCGAGGGCCAGTTTAAGAACCACTGCTCTAAGGGAAATATTTCCAACAAATTGTTTCATTTGAGAACCTCTTTCTGTAAAGAAACTTAGATTTATGTAAAGCAGTACTACAATTTAAAGTTAATAGAGTTCACAAAGGAGGGAAAAAGAGAAGATAGCAATTGAACGTGTTGTTGTTAGATTAAATTAGAGATTACATTTGAATCGTTAGTGTCAGTGGCGTAACATACACCTTCGCAACCCCCGCATTGCGGGGGGCCCAAAGCCGGCTGCCGCCAAATACCTACCCTTTGTAAAATCCAACTTGGGGGCCCAAACCTGACTTTGCAGGGGGACCCAAATGTTCTCCGTTACGCCACTAGTTAGTGTATCCAGAAAAAGGGAGTATCCAGAATCCTTGTGATGCGTATTCAAGGAATCAAGCTGAGTGTATACATTTAATAAGTATTTTTTCATTATGAATTTTTAAAGTAGGCTAAAACACTAACTCTCTCCCCATTAGCTTCATTAGAAGTTGATAGTAACTGAAAGGCTATGAAATAAGAGTTGTCGTTTTTCTAATGTTTCCACCAACTCTCACACCAAAGCGAGCGAAGGTACGTTACGCAACTTTATAGATTACTAAAACAACCGCACCCCTCCCATAGATATCCACATTTTAAAAAAGTTTATGTTAACTGCTAATGTATCTTACATAAGCAATGGATATCTATGGAAGTGTGAGTTGTATAGGTAAACTGTCACGAGAGAGAGAAAATTTACAACACTGTTGTTTAAAAGCTGTTGGGAAGCCTTTTATTTTCATTTTGTGGAAAGATATCGAATTAATTATCTGTAGTAGTAAGAAAAAAATGTTCTTCTGAACCTCCATTTTATGTCATTTTATTACGACACTGCCTTGTATGAACATGCGTAGCTTCTTTAACATTTAAAAGGAAGAAAGAGGTCCCTACTTTTGCCGGGAAAGAAATTCTAAATTTAGATCGTTTTTCAAAAGGGAAAAACATCCTGATATGAGAGCAAATTTGTGAGTTTATCACACATAACTGTCATTCATAAACTTGAGTTCTATAAATATAGAAATACATTCAAATTGTAAGTAGTTTAACACACTTGAATATATAAAGCTAGTTCTCCGTTCGAAATCAGAATTTATACAAGATCGAAATGGTTTTATTTAAAAAATAATAATAATTTTTACAAAAACAAGGACTCTAAATCTTAATGAAATCAGAGACAATGGCAAGGAAAATTTCCAAATATCTGGGGGGAAAATGCCCCAATTTTGGTCGCTGTCCTTTAAAACTTAAAGCTTAAAGGGCCTTGAACTGTGAAGTCGTGTGGGAGGTTATGCTCTAAGAGAGACACAAGTTCAGATTCTAAATTCAAAAAGCTTTTGAATATTAAAAAGAACAGAGTGATAATAATAAAGGTATTGCTGCAATGTATATGGAACTAGACTACAAAGCTCTAAAGTGGTGCAGCGTGCCAGGTAGCAAAAAGAAGGTACCAACAAGAAATTGTTCAATGCAATACACGTTGCAAAGAACACTTTTAGTCACTTAAGAAAGTGAGAAGGGGTAACACATTCGAAAAAGGTCCATTTCTTAATATCTTTTTTTCACCGATTATGAAATTCACGTTTACAGGATCCATAAGTATTTCGCGATTTTGTTCTAAACATTCCATGAACTTCTTTACTAATGAAAGTTCCATCATCATCTTCATCACACATATCTTTTATTGCATAAATATTATTTAACAAGATACAAATCAAACAACCCCAGCTACGAATTCCGAAACAAAAAAGTATTATAATTTCATAAAATTTATTACCTTTACTGAATTTATTACCTTACTGAAAAACATTGTTTTTGCCCTCTCATCTTGATTTAAAAAGGACAGGATACTTATCTGTTACTTTTCCGTATTTTTTGTCCTCAACCATCTTTGAAAGTTAATTTCCGCAAAACCAGCCTTTAGCGGATCTTTAAGCAAAAGAAGTCTGAAGGCCTATAATCAAGTCTGTAGGCCTAACATTTCCCTGAAATCTCAGGATGAGTGAGTTTTGAGTCGCTTCTCTCCGAAACAAACAGTAGGATGGGGGGGGGGGGGTCAGCGCCGGTTTATCCTCCATTGGGCGCCCAGGGCCCGGATAAGCTGGACTTAAGCGGGCCCGAAATGAGCTTAAGCCGGCATACGTGTGTGTGTGTGTGTGTGTGTGGGTGGTGTGTGTGTGTGTGTGGTGGTGTGTGTGGTGTGTGTGTGTGTGTGTGTGTGACGTGTAGATTTATAAATGTATGTACTCGTATATTTGCACTTTGTACCGATATAAAAATGCTTTCTGTGTAAAAAGAAAAGTGGAGAATAAGAAAAAATAAAAAATTACTCCATTTTAAAATGTGAATAAAAAATCAAAAACACATGCATTTTTAATATCGTTGATGGAATGGAGATATAAGTTAATAAATTTTGAAATAAAAAGTACGATATATATTTATACCTTTTTGTATCCACACACATATATATAAAATACTTTTTGTTTAACACACTGCTTCGCAAAGTTTCAGTATTTTCGACCCAATTTTCAATCATAATTTTCATCGCCCCCCATACAATAACAAGGAATTGAATGTAATAATAATGTACTTTAATACTAAAACTACAATACGAACTTAATTATGCACCGTATGAAAATCAAGATGAGTATAAATTTTGTATATGTTTCTTTTGAGTAATAGATATTTTAAATAAATTACTTTTACAAAATAATTTTTTAAAATATCTTTTATTTTCGGCTTTTTGATATGCTCGCGCTCCCTGTGTAAGGTTATCACGCCCCGTAAGAGGGTACACTCCACAGTTTGAGAATCGCTAGCATAAGAATAATAGTAAATGCGAAAAAAATTTGCTCTCTTTTCAATTGCTAATTGACCTTGAAATAAATAAAATCTCAGAGTCTGGGATTTAGAATAAAAAAGTTTAAATCAATCCATCTCTTCACTTTTCCACTCTCATTTTTTTAAAATCATATGCAGATTAGTGAAGCATTGGTTGACTCATATATTCCCCACATAGAGTGTCTACCCTTACACCCTTAATCTAATTCAAAGCTCTCAAGTTTTTGATTGATACACTCTGACCAAAGCAGGGTTAAAAGGATGATTCTTTCATTCTATTTATCACTCGATCTGCAGACAACAGCTAAACTCTCCTCACACAGCTTATCGGTTTGGCAGAGATGAGTGATGGGGTTTATCTGGTCTCGAATCTAGGACCGCCCTCTCGGCTCTAGTGATTAAAGATATACTCGACTTCCGATGTTCTAATTTTTCCGCCTCTCCAAATGACGATAAGGATAAAGAGAGAGGATCGAGCGGTGGCTAAAAATGACTGCTCGCAAGAAAAAATTTGAGGAGGAAATTGGACTCTAATCCGTGATTGTCCCACTTGCATTCACCGGTCAAGTATCGATTAATTAAACACATTTTAATTGCACCTCAGCTCTCTTGGTAATTTTGGGAATACTTTTGAATTTCGTTCAAGTTCTGTTTTATTTTTAAAAAAAACGAAAAAAAACAGAGAATTCTTATTTAACTGATACAGAGAGATATTTGCTAGATTAATTTATTGTAGAAACTATTCGCTCCTCACATATAAATATAATATTAATTAATGCCAATTTGTCACCAATAGCCTTTTCAAGTGTTCAAATGCAAGTGAAAGCAATATGAAATACAGGGTTATTCATAAATTCCCCCACGGGTTTCGGAGGTTTATAGTAAAAAAAAACTAAGTCAAGTGAGTGAATAATAGCATTGCACTATTCAGCTACTCGAGGGCTTCGGGTGACAGACCTCATTTGAACCATGGGCAAATGACGGTCCCTTCTGCACAATGGGTGTCTAGTGGTACTAGTCTCGAACTCATGATGAGGGTGCGGTGGCTTAGTGGTCAAGGTAACGGACTCGTGGCCAACGTGTCATGAAATCGAGTGAGTGAGTGAATATTAAAGTCGCACTATTCAGCTACTCGATGGCATTGAGCGACAGACCTCGTAATTTTGAACCATGGGCAAGTGACAGCCCCTTCTGCACAATGGGTGTCTTAGTGGTACTAGTCTCGAACTCATGATGAGGGCGTGGTAGCCAAGTGGTCCCGATAACGGATTCGTGACTGGCGAGTCATGAGTTCGAGCCTAGTACCACTGAAAACCCGCCGTGAAGAAGAGCGATGCACATTAAATCTGTAGAGGGTTCGTTGGTGTGGTGTGGTAGTTAGGAAAGCGGTGCTAGCTCAGGTGTTGTCCTTATCTCTTGACCATTCTTCAAAATTACGAGGTCCGTTGCCAAAAGATCTCGAGTAACTAAACAATGCGATGTCCATTTTCATTCACTCACTCGAACTCATGACATGCTGGCCACAAGTCCGTTACCTTGATCATAGAAAACACCAAAAGAGAGCAAATGAAAGAATACAGAAAAAACTTCAAGTTTTATTTACTTTTTTTGTAGGTGCTCTATGTAAACCCTTGGCCACACGGCCAATGGCGTAATGTACACCCTAGGGGGAAGGTGAAAGCCTGCCTGACACCAAGTACATATTTCATCAATTTATAAACTATTAAAGGGAAAGTCTGACTTTGATGAAAAGCCCAAAAGTTCTTCGTCACGCCTCATCACACGGCATACTTTAATGGGATAGTCCAGTTCTTGCCACACTACACAACAAGGTTCTATCGACAATATTGACCGCCCGTGTTATCCTGTCATCCGTGTTATCCGAAAACTTGGTGTTTTTCATAAGACCAAGTTTTGTACCCCCTTTGCAGCGTGATGTTGCAGAACAGCATGAAAGGATAATACGTGCTGTCAATAACGTTGATAATATCATGTTGAGCAGAATGTGGCAGGAACTGGACTATACCATTGATGTATGCCGTATGACCAGAGGTTCACATGTAGAACACATGTAAAATATGTAAATTAAACTTGAATTATATTTTTCTTTTTTCTTCGAAAGTTAATTTTTTTTTGTATTCGTCTTAGTTTTTTATAATAGTGCTTGGAATCCCTGGAGGAAACTATGAATAGTACTGTATTATGGTTTACTAAATACTACGGAAAATTAGAATATATCCAAATTTTATACAATCTCTTAACTATCGCTTGATGATTAAATGATGTAATCGTTCATACCGTATATCAGTGATTCCCAAAGTGGTCTATATAGACTCCCAGGGGTATATGACGACCAGAAAGGGGTCCATGACAGCAAGAAAATAATTTGGGGGTCCATGAGGTGTAAATGGGGTTCTACGACAGTTGTTCTCATCAAACCATATCATGATTTTAATTTTAAAGGAAAATTTAACCAAATGGAAACCAGATTTTTCCTATTCAACACATTTATTTACATAATTTAATGAAGCTAATTTGCAGTTACGGGGCAGCATAAATTTTATTAATACAAGGACCATCATTTCAGCTTTTCTTGCGAGAATTAAGCTAAAGAAATATAATATTGAACGTAGCAAATTTTCCTAGTTTCTCAATTGGTCACAGACAATTTGTCAGGAAAATAACATTTTAACCTACGTTTAACATTTAAATTCCATTATTCAGATTTTGAAACTAGGTTTGAGGACGCATTTACTTGGTAATTACCACAGAAGGCAATGAATTCCTATGGTCACATTGGAAAAACAATGTCGTATTACAAGAGGAACTGATTGGAATAGGAAGTAACGGAGATCTTAAAGTAAAGTTTAAAAACGGATGTCAGCAATTTTGGCTTTAACGAGCCTGTTACCTGTTATTTATCTCGAATTATAGAGTATTTGAGAATAATTGCTTTTCCTATAGAGAGAAGGAGTTTCAGCACGGTTGTGGGCTGGACACTACTAACCGAGGAAGATTTGGGTTATAAACCTGGCAAGATTGATGACAAATGTTGAAAATTTGCTCTTGAAGTGCCAGATTCATCCCTATCATTATAAACATTTGTTTTTTTAATCAGTTATTTTATGTATCACTTAAATTTTAAATTAATTAACATGTGTTTCTAAAGTTTCACTGTTTCTCAATTCACTACAGTTAGAAATTTCAATCTTTTAAATTAAGTAGCTCTGTACCAGCTGTCATAAACACATTTAAACTAATAAATTTGCAAAAATTCAATATTACATAAGCAGGGGTCTACCTCAAACCGAAAAACATGGCAAGGGGTCTATGAGACAAAAAAGTTTGGGAACCTCTGCCGTATATTTTCGAGCCCATTCGTGTATGAGACGAGAGAACGTTTTTTCCTTAAGAATTTCTCAAATTACGAAACATGTATATAAGCCGGAACAGAAGCACACTCAAGAATTTTTCAAGGGGGGGGGGGGGAGTCCATGGTCGAAAGTCCTCCAACTCGTATCATACCTCAAGACAAAACCAATTGATTTTTCCGGTTTTGTCGATTTTGTTAACAAAAAACAGTAAAATAATAAATTATTGAATAAATAATTAGCATTAAGTAATAAAATAAATTGTTAATTACAAGTACTTGATTAAATTTTACGTTATATATATATAGGATTATCATCAATCGAATAAAACTCAAGGGCTTTGGGGGGTGTCCGGACCTCCAGAACAGCCGCTACTGAGCCGGAATGAAAAAAAAGTTGTAATTTTTAAAGATGTCACCATGGGAGAAAATGTTGCTAAGCGGGTAAAACGGGTGGAACACTTTCCAATCAAATCGCTGTTCCCTTACTTTACCTTTAAATATGTACCAAAAATTCGCGGCTTATACAAAAAATATACAATACTTTTAATAAAAAATAATTTTAAAATATTTATTGTAATAGTCGTTAAAATGTTTTGTGAAGGTCATCACAACCTGTTTGGAATAATAGCAGCCATGTCTCCAATAAGTTATGTCATTTAAGCTTCATTTCACGGTAGGAGTAATAATTAAAATAATGAGATGAGGTATAGACTTAGTTTTGTCTTATTATGTCTCAGCGAAACAAAACTACTGATATTGGAGGCGGATTTCTTAATCTTGAACCATGTCCAAAAGGCAATAACAAGATTAGTAGACTCAGTTAATTGTAAAGTGTTGTAATCTCCATCATTCCAAACGGCGGTTTTCTGATTAATTCAATGCTCAAACCAGTAGCCAAGTTTATGACTCTGTTTTGCAGATCTGGTGTGTTAAGGCACTTGATGGATTCATATGGACAGCGTGGTCATCAAGTGACACGGCGCTTAAATTTAGCAGAATGAAAGAAATGTTTAAACTCTTTTTCTATTCATCTCATTCTTCATGTAAGTATTCAAAGCATTAGCAAAGGCTCCGTTAATGAACTTGGTAACCGAGTAGTAATCGATTCGAGCTCGTGGCAGACATCATTTACGTCAAACCTCGTTCTCAAATTTTGATTCCACTTAAAACCCTTCATGTAGTGGCGTTGATTCTTGTTAAATCTATCAGCCCTCAACATTATGTCCCGGAAATGTGGAGCGAGCGGTCCAAGTTCCGGGGTCATCTGATCGCAATTCGAAATTATAAAGCGTATTTATTGTGGTTCGTGGAAAAGTTCCATATTTGATACTTCTAGCTAATCTATAATAAATGAAAGATTTTTTTTAGCACACTGATGTTGCTACCTTCGCCAGTAATGAAACTGATTTTCATATCAGTGATATATATCGGTTAAGTTTTTATTCAAGTTTAAACCCGCATTATATATATATATATATATATATATATATATATATATATATATATATGTGGGGTTATGACACGGAGTTCTAGGGGTATTTACAATGATTACACTGTTTTTAACTAATACTAACGTTTAATGTGGACAATTACATTACTACACTCTACTATACAGATATATTGACAGCGTTTCGATTACTTCTTCTTGTATTTAACAATAGTTTCTCAGAGTCTCTTCACTTAACAATTATCACACCACGGTTCACAACGGTTGTATGGCATTCAGATGATGGATGCTCTTATTTCAGTTCCTGTTCACTTATTGAATTCAGGCGATGGATGTGTCACCTTCACGTGACTATCCTTCCAGCATCGGGTCACTTGGTCCCTACACGGCCAGTTAGATCCGGTTGCTTTCCTTTTTTCTTAGCAGCGTTGGCTCTGACCTCCTCGTCGAGACCTCTCGTTCGCTAATCTCCCTCTAGTCCGTTCGCTCGCTGGTGGCTCGCGTTGCCAGCGCCCTCTATAGTGCCGTCTATGTGGAAATCCCACAACTTCTCGGGCATCCTACAGGCAGTGTCCTCACTGCTCACGCACTAAGGATCTGAAATATACAAACTAAAAAAAAACAAAAAAAAGAACATAGATTAGTATACAGTTACACAAATATCTTATACAAGTTCGTTCTTCTTCTTCATTAATGCTTAGACCAAGGCTTCATCTGGTCTGCTGATGCGGACGTTACATTTGGCCCCTCATGGTCTCCAATTTTAGCAACATCATATCGGTCATGGAGTTTTACTCTAGTCACTTGGTATGGTCCAAAATACTTTGGTCGCAGTTTCAATTTGTTTCCAAACTGAGTCCTCATGATTGCTACCATCTCTCCTTGCTTATACTGGTGAGCTTTTTCCGCTTTCGATTGTAAGTTCTCCTGTTTTCCTCTTGTATCTTCAAAATGTTTTGCTTTGCTTCTCTTCTAAGGTTTACACGATGTTGACATAGTTGATTTTGACTCTCTTCTTCAAGCAAATTTCTTATCATGACGTCTTCAGGATTCTTCATCTTGATTCCTATTAGTAATTCAAATGGCGAATATTTTTGTACTGCGTGAAGTCGCACTGTTCAATACACGTTGTAGTGAATCGACATGCTTGAACCACTTAGTTGGGTCTTGAATGGACATCTTCGTCAACACTGGAATCAGCACTCCATGGATTCTTTCAACTTGTCCGTTCCCCTTGGTACTCCCGTCGTTATTTGAATATTACTAATCTTTTCCTCAGCACAGTAGTCTTCGAATTCCTTCGATCTAAATGCTCCTCCTTTGTCCATTAATTATAACGTGAAGGATTCCCAAAAGTTTTTGTTGCAACTTTAGTCTTTCAATGGCTTCTTGAGCTGTTGTACTTTTGGCTGGGTATAACCAAGTAAATTTAGTAAATGCGTCAATTACAGTAAATATGTGATTATAATTTTTGTTGGTCGTTGGCAATGGTCCAATGAAGTCTACGTGATATGTGACAACGGCAGATCTTCTTTTGGAATAGGGTGTAAAAAACCTTCTCCCTTTCCTCTCTTCTTATTGACCAATATGCATTCTACACAGTTTTTTAGTACGTTTTTCTATACACTTCCTCATATTCGGAAAATAATAGTCTCTTTTCACCAAGTCTTCTGTCTTTGCCACAGCAAAATGTCCAAACGAATGAGCTTTCTTCACCACATCTACTTGCATCATTTCTGGCACAACTAACAGTTCTTGATCTTCACTAAGTTTAAATAAAATATTATTCTTTATGGTGAATTCAGTAGTTTTGCCTTCATGCAACAGCTGCTTAATGGTTCTAATATACTCATCAGTTTCCTGAGCGTTCACAACTGTGTGTCAATTCATCACTAGTCACTAGCATAATGGGATGTCTGCTCAACGCATCTACGTGTTGCATTTGTTTTGCAGGACGATGGACTACCTCGTAATCAAATTCTTGTAGAAAAATCGACCATCTAGCAATCTTTGGTGTCAACTCTTTCTTGTCTAGAGTTTTTGCAAATGCTGCACAATCTGTTCGAATTAGGAATTTTCTTCCCAGGAGATAGTTTCGAAATTTTTCAGAGCCCGACAACCGCCAGTACTTCTAGTTCATAACTGCACAATTTCTCTTCTTGAATGGAAGTCTTTTTGCTCATATAATGGATTGGATAGAAATTTCCATCTTCACTTTGTTGTAAAAGCACA
>BMAO01036986.1:0-25632 GCA_019973975.1 Trichonephila clavata
ATCTCAATTTAGCCAGTGAAACAGTACAAAAATTTACGAAAAGTCTATAATATACTTTTCAATACATTTACTTATATGTTGTATAAATGTGTATTGTCAGCATTTAAATACGCTCGTGTTAGAAACCAAAATAAAAATAAAATTCATACTTAATTTCTTTTAATTTTTGATATTGTACACGAATTAAAATAAGTTTAAGACATAATCATTGTTTTAAACTATCTTCTTCTATTGGTAAAGAATAAGATTCAAGCTCAACTTTTCATTTATAAGGGAGATTTATTATTAAGTTACCTCATCAATGTTACCGAGAACATTGTGCTTTAATATACTCTTTTTACATGGTAGATGCGGTCCTTAGAAAACCATGCAAATAAAAAATTGTATAAAAAATATATGTGAGATATATGTCAAATTTGGGGATATGTTCCACAACTTTAAAAAAATCGTATGATGAAAAAATCTCTAAAACTTTTCTCATAAAAACGTATAAGAAAAGTAATAATAAAACCTATGTTACTTATTTATAAACAAAACAATTCACTTTTTTTCAAAAACAATTTAAAATTAGTGTACAATGAAAACCTAGTCTATAAATGCAACACTTAAAACTCCAAATTAAAATTAGGAATAAAACTGCTAACTTACACACACAACTACTCATCGCTACTTAATAACAAGCATGCACGTTTATTATGACTGGATCAAAAATGGAACAGTAGATGTGTCAGATATGTCTAGCACAACTGTCGGTTTGATTCGAATGAAGAGATTCGTTAATTATCATCGGCCTCTGTTGATTTTTTTGTTGTTTAAAGTCTGTTAATAGCAGCTGGGTATTTTTCTTTTTTTCGGGGGGGGGGGGGTGTCTTAAGTTGCTTATATAATTCTTGATATTATACTACACAAAACTTAAACTTTAATGTACGCTATATATCAGGAGTGGGCAGACTTTTCCAGGGTACGGACTACTTCTAATTTTTTCAATGTGTTACGGTCCACCAGTGTCAGTAGCGCACACAAGGAGGGAGGGGGTCCACAAGTCCGGACCCTCTCTCATAGCCATTAATTTTTTTTCGGAGTGATTGTAATACAATGTATATAATGCGTAAAACTTTAAGTATTTTTTATAATAATTTTTATTAATTAATGCTAATTATTAATCTGTGCTTTTTGTTCCCGACAATCTACAAAATCAAAAAAAAAATATGTTTGGCTGCGTTTTGGGTATGATATGAGAATAGTAGACTTTCGACCCTCGGTCTCCCCCCTTGAAAAATTCTTGTATGCTCCCAGTGTTGTAGGTGTTGGGAGGTAGGAAATGTGTAATATTTTAATAATTAGTATGGAATATGTACTACCTACATAACTAAAATAAGAACTAACACTTTTAAAAACTGCATTTGAAGCAAAACGTAAGATACAAATATAATAATAACATTTACAAATATAATAATATCAAATGATGTATTTACTATCGAACAATTGAAAACACATAAAAAAAAACATATTCATCAAAAGTTAATTTTTGTTGTTATAGTCAGTAGAAGACTTATAGTCTGCATACTTCAGCCAATCTCTCTTGAATATTTCCGTCTACAATTATTAACTGCTAAAATCTTCAGATGGTCACCACAAAATGTTTTAACGGTCTACCGATCGATCGCGATCGACGTAATGCCCACTCCGGCTCTATATCAAAATCATGAGGAAGAAAATGTCGTTTCATACTTGAAGAAATTTCAAGCTCTCATGTAATAAGCTGTTAATAGACTGAATTTTTACCTACGACTTTGTCATTATCGATCTTCTTTTTAACACGCTTTTATAAGTTTCACTTGCATGTAACGGAAATATCTTAGAACTCGATTTTTACCTACTTAAAAAGATCGGATTCATTCGAAATTTCGCACACTTATCAAGGACCGATGACCAATACAATAATTTCATAATTTTGTCCAAAATTTGTCCTTTTCGGGGATCGTCAGGAATAAGGATAATCAGATTTGGCGACAATTCCATATATCTTTTCCAGATTTGGCGACTTATGCATGTACCATTTTTCAATTTGGGACTATTCCATATACCTTCCTCAGATTTGGCGACTAATTTCATTTAACATGAACTATCATTAATTTCATCAAATAGTCTCATCCAGCGGTATGAATCCCCAATATTTTTATATCTGTTCTAGAACGAAAAATTCGTGTAAAAAAAAAGTGTTAAATTCGTTGTACCATGGTATTTCAAAATCATGTAAAAAAAGAGTTCGGTGTATTACTAATTTTTCTTTAAAGCAATCTGTTTTCCTTTCTGTATTTTATTTTATATATTTACAGAAAAAACAAACGTATCTATTAATTTCATACTTTTAAATTTTAAAAGCCCAATATGATAAATGATCATCAGGACTTTTAATGATACTGAACGCATTCTTTAGGAATACAATAAATGTTCTTGCAACAGAAAATTGAGAAGAAAAAAATAACAATAATAAATTATGAGCAAAACAAATAAATAAATATGTGTTTTTCTTACCTATTCATCGTTATATGTATCCAGTCTTCAAAAGCAGTCTCTTAGGAAGAGCAGCACATATTCATCTTTGTACATTTAAACTAAATATATATTCATATTATTTGACTAGTTAAACTTAATAATAGCGAAATCTGAATTTTTTTTTCACTTCTTCCAGACGAGCGTGTTCAGCATAATCTAACGTAAAGCGAGAGAAGTAAAATCATGTGCTCGGAAAATAGAGGTCAAGTAAAGCTAACTCCAAGGACAAGAGAACTACTTTTTTTTATATAGAAATGGGAATTGACTTTTTTCTGAAACTGATTAAAATTGTGTTCCGAACTCCCTATGTCTTGTTTTTATTTTCTTTTTATTTCATTTTTTTTTTATTTTGTGTGAAAATCATACATTTATTTTACTGTCCCAGATACTGTAAAAGAAAGACAGTTTAAAAATTAATTTTGCACATAGTACACTTAATCAGAAAGTAATGAAGAGCTTTATATATATATAAGATATATTTTCTAAGAGAGACAGCTCTTCAACTTTTCCAGATCATACAGTTGTCATGCTAAAGCGACAAAACGAACACTTTACAACTTAATACTACTACCTTTTTTGATCCGAAGTATTGACAAAGATATACAAATCAATGTATATCTGTGTCAATAGATGTTTTTCAATAGATGTACATACAATATATTTTAATATCTTCCCTGTGTAATATCAAAAATATTTATTAAAAAATTCTGATAGTTTATGAACTTTCTAAATTTTTTTTTCATAACAAATTTCTAGTTTTTGAAATTTTCTTACAGATTTACCATAAAAGTTGACATCGTAAAACGTCGAATAAAATGCTTTTTGGAACACATTCTTAGTAACTGAAAAATGTTTGTTCTTTTTAAAATTTTTCTTTAAAGTAAAAATACTATATGCAATCATGAGAGATAATATCTTCTTAACCGCTCAAAAATTAGAGCTAAGTAGTTTTTTATGAGAATAGACTTTCATAAACTGTTAAAACACTTTAATAAGTATGGCTAAGAATATAAATTAGAGAATTTTAAAATATTTTTAAGAGGTTAGAGATTTTTTATGATTATCTCAAAAAATCTTTTTTCATAATTATCGTATTGTATAATCTCAGCCATGTGTTTATTGTTTGATATTTTTTTCGCCGCAATTTGAAGTTACACGATGGCTATTGACAGCAATTATATGTTTTAACTTTTAGTCATACTGGTAGATTCCTACATTCGATTTATGGGCCTCTGAATTGCAAAATTAAATCAAGTTACATAGACTAATTGTTTATTTTGTTACACACTTAAAGTACATTTTATAATATCGATTTTATTGTTATGAAAAACAACGTTTCTTTTCAATATTCATAGTGTTTTCTGCTTACAAAGATTTTAATTAAGGAATATATTGTTGTTACTTATCCCACCTGATCGATAGTAACATCAGATAAAGGCCCACGAAATTCATCGCTAGAAGGAGTTAGATCCGGGGTACCCATCCTTTTTTCCCGCCGGGCCACATACACATGATAGATATTTCAAGCGGGCAACACACACATGACAGATATTTCACGAAGGCCGCGACATGAGGGAAAGGGAAAAAAACATACCATAAGACCAAAACAACATTAGACAAAGCAAAATTAATTAAAATATTTAAACTCATTTTCGGTTTTTGTTTTAATACTATTTTTATCTCTCTGTCAAAAACACACAAATACTTTTATGCCTTTTTTTATGCTCTGTCAAAAATACACTTTTTTTTATGCCTTTTTTTGCTGAATTTCGGGATAGTTTCGATTTTCTTTCATCCATGGCCAAGCCTTTTGCTTGTTGTTGCTGTGGTTGTTACGTATGCCACCTGTCTGACGTAGTCAGAAAGAGGCCCACAAAATTCATCATGGCAATGGGCTATAGATATACCTGTCGTTAGCCGAAGCTTTGAGTCCATGAAGGTGACAGTACGATTTTTCTCGAACCCAGGCCTTCCGGTCTGGCGTCCAATGCTCCAACCACTAGGCTACCCACTGCCCCAGCCTTTTGCTTACATTCTACTATAAAAAAAAGCAAATTGATAGAAGTTTCCGCTAAATGTTTACTACATTGTTCTTCAATAATTGAATTTCTTAGTGCGATGGACCATTACCGGACCACTCAGAAAAGGCCGGTGGGCCACATGCGGGCCGCAGGTTGAGTATCCCTGGGCTAGATGTACGCCTGTTGTTAAGCCTTAGCTTTGAGCACTTTGCAAGTGACAGTACGATTTTGCTCGTTTCCACCCAATTTTGAGGCCGAATACCCTGGGGGTGGTCAGGGGTCTCCCACCTCTCTTCCCCTTCCACCAACCACACGAAAGGACTTGCGGCTCGACAGCTATTTAGAGTCAAATTCAAATTAGTTATTAAATATGGTACGTATAGTATATAGTTTTCTTTTTTATCTTAATTTGTGTGTGTCTCACAGGACTTAAAGATTCTAGATTAAAACACAACAATTTTAATTTTGCAAAGAAAGCTTATAACAAGTGCCAACAGCTTTGTGCAGCGACCTTCTCTGAGTTAGAGACAGAACATTCCACAAATATTCTATTACATAAACAACTTTCAAAACAAACATCATGTTGCCATCAAGGAAAAGATTAATACAGTCGATAGAGTGGGTGAATGGCATGACAAAAAAATAATAATTTTTATCAAATACATAACGAATAGAAATTGTAAATAATAATAACTGAATAGAAATTGTAAATAATAATAACTGAATAGAAATTAAGTACAATATACAAATGAACTTACAAATAAACAATTAATGATAAAAAAAACAATGTGGTTAGTAATAAAAACACTATTCAATCCGATCAGTTTATGATATATTTTACAAATACCGAACAATAATTGATATTCTATACAAAAATGTAACAGGAATTAAGAATATGTCTTTTTTAATGATTTCTAATATTCTCAATTAGGATATAATTCACACACACACACACACACAAAAAAAATGCTTTCCTATCTGTTGTGTACTTAATTAACTCTAATATCTATTTAAGTACCAGTGACATCCAAATTGCTATCGCTGTATCATTAATGTCATTATAATTAATGTAAGATATAAATTATAACATGCTTTTTAGTAAACAGAACTTTGGATAATTTACACATATTTCATTTGTATTTCAGTTTTTAAAGAGTTGCAAATTATCTCATTTACATTAAAGAAACATAAAAAACCATTTGTATTATGTAATGCCTTATAAAGCTGTCAATCACAAAGATTACATTATTTTTTTTATTCTTTTATCTGTGCCTGAGTGGGAACTAATGAAACAGACGTCCTTCGAAAATTGTTAACTTGGTGTATAACCTTGAATAGAAAAGTTACATTTCCAGTTTGTATCAATAAAAAAAAGAATTGGGAAAAAAATGAGTACATTACGCCACGTTTTTTTTGTTTTAGTAGCTTTGTATATATTTATTGCAAAAGACGACAGCGTCTTTTTGAATTAACGTAGTTCTATGAAAATCAGATATACTGATGCATTTAAAAAAAACAGTTTGATGTACTGTATTTTGTTTTATACATTAATAATGGCAAGATATAATAAAAAAATTTGCTATTTGTGAAAAAAAATTCGTTCTAATAAAGAACGAATTTAAAATGTATTTTCTAAAGAAAATTAGTACAAAATTTTATGAAAGTCACATTCTGTTCCTGAAAACAGGTTTGTGGAAAGAACGCCTCTAGAAATCAATATTTGCCAAATAAAATTCCAACAATTTTAACAGTGTTAAAATCATCAAAACACGATATTTTAACTGAAAAAAACTAAATAACTGAACAACTAAAACAAAGCAAATATTTAAAAAAAAATTATAAATAAGGAGAAAACGTTTCATAATTTTTTATTCGAACATGAAACTATATTTTAGAAAGTATTCTTGTTTCAGTTTTTAAGTTATAATTTAATTTCAAATAATTTTAATTACAATTTTTCATGGGTCAAATTTTTCAAATTTATGTGATGGAGAAAGCCAGCTCAAGTGTCATTTTCATCATTTGACTATACATTAAAACTACGAGTCCACCGCCAATAGTTTCACGATAATTTAAAGTGCAATGGAAAATTATACTTGGGGAAAAAATGTAAAAACCAAGAAAAAAACAATCTTATCAGCCTCATTCATTCTTAGAACTTTTATTTGCATTAAATCGCAAAATGGAAAACTCCAATAAAATAATAATACTCTTTCAAAGAATTATTTTTTACAAAGAACTTGATTTTTTTGAATGTAACAAAACACTGAATTGACTGTTGCTAATAATATATTTTTTCTTCTAAAAATATATTCATCATATAATTTCTCAAACGTTTCACATTGGCAATCTTGATTTTATTTTTTTAACAACGTCATGCTTTGAAGTTAAGCTATGGCTATTGGTGACAGACCTCGTAATCTTGGGCTTCGGTCAAGTGACGAGGATGACATCTAAAACTCCCCAAACTTCCACACTGTGCCAACGTAACAATTTTGAACCTCGGCAGATTTAACTATGAATCAACCCCTTTACTCAAAGGTCTTCAGTGGTCTCAAACTCCTCTCGACTCGACAGCACCAGCCACAAGTTTCTTATCGGGGAAAATGATTGCCTCCGAAAGTCTGCGTACAGTCGATCATGCAAAGATCGACTGTACGAGCAGACTGTTTCTTATTCATGCAAAGATCGCCTATTAAATGGAGTCTTTCTGAATCAATACTATTTTTCATTGATTCCTCAAACATCGTAAATTAAAATAGTATAAGCAACAATCACAAAATTATTACATAAAATAATGCAAATATTTATAACTTGAGAACGACACAAATTGTGTGCGTCAAAAGTCTGCGTACACTGGAAAAAAAACTTTTATCATAATAGATTGTAACTAACAGTTAGTACGTACTTCCTTCCCATGCATTCCCAAACATTGCACCTCCTCCTCAATGTTTGTTAGACGAAAAAAATCTCTTTCTTAAGATGTGTGGAAGAGTTTTTGCGGGCATATTTTTGTCCTTTTTGATGCCAAATTACAAAAAAAAACACTTTCAATTGAATATATTACATTTTTAGAATAAATATGTGTCCTATTTAGATGTTTTTTGGCAAAGGTCATTCTCTTAGCTCTTTTCACTCGAGAGATGAATAGTTACTTGAATCCAACTCGGCCATGATAGTCATACTTTTTCAGTTCCCTTCGAATTGTGGTTAAAGTCACATTTTTTTGTAAGATCTCAGCTACACTTTAAGCTATTTGTGAAGCTTATAGTCTTAGATTTATTTTCATAGAGCATATTACAAAGCAAGATTCTCGAGGTGACACTGCTGACGGGCGGCCGGATCTTGGATTGGGCGTTAAAATTTTTGTTGATTTGTAGTTTATGAACACTTTTTGAATCAAGGAATGTTTCAGTTTCAGTAATTTCTTTAAAAATTTCCCCCTTTTCTGAAGATTTCTGATGATTTTTCTTTCAATAATATATTAATCTCTATTCTGTTGCCTGCCATAGAACCACAAAAGTTTTCAAATCTCAAATCCTAAATAAATCGTAAAATAAACTTATAATTACTTAAAATCATGCTTTAGTTCAATTATTTTGCAATAAAAGGTCTTTAAAAGCTCTATTTTGTAAGTGTACGCAGACTTTTGGCCCGGGTGTTTGGTGATTATTTGGTGATCATTCTTGTTTTTTTATGTTAAGTGAAATTTTGCAGACTTTCGGAGGCAAATGTATGTGTCTACACTTGCCTCCGAAAGTCTGCGTACAGGCAATCATCTTACGTGTTTATGCTATAATTACTATTAAAATCTCGCTTTAGAAAATCAAGATAGCTGTCAGGGATTCTTCAAAATTTCCTTATTCAAAAAGCAGCAACAAATTTCACCTTATAAAAAAACAAGAATTACTATCAAATAATCACCACAACCATCCGCGCCAAAAGTCTGCGTACACTTACAAAATAGAGCTTTTAAAGACCTTTCATTGTAAAATAATTGCATTAAATCATGTTTTTAAGTAATTATAAGCTTCTTTTACGATTTACTTAGGATTTGAGATTTGAAAACTTTTTGTGGTTCCATGGCAGGCAACAGAATAGAGATCAATATATTATTGAAAGAAAAATTATCATAAATCTTCAGAAAAGGGGGGATTTTTAAAGAAATTACTGAAACTGTTAATTGAAGACATTCATTGATTCAAAAAATGTTCATAAAGTACAAATCAACTAAATTTTTAACATCTACGCCAAGATCCGGCCGCCCGTCAGCAGTGTCACCTCGAAAATCTTGCTTTGTAATACGCTCTATAAAAATAAATCCAAGACTATAAGCTTCGCAAATATATAAAAGTGTAGCTGAAATCTTGCAAAAAAACGTGACTTTAACCTCAATTCAAAGGGAACTGAAAAATGATGACTGTCATGGCCGAGTTTCACTCAAGAAGCCATTCATTTCTCGAGTGAAAAGAGCTAAGAGATTAACCTTTGCCAAAAAAGATCTAAATAGGACCCATAATTATTCGAAAAATGTAATATATTCAATAGAAAGTTTTTTTTTTTTTTTTTTTTTTTTTTTTTTTTTGTAATTTGGCATGAAAAAAAAAAAAAAAATATGCCTGCAAAAATTCCTGGACAGATCTTAAGAAACAGAATCCTTTTTCGACTATCAAACATGGCGAAGGAGGCATAATGTTTAGGGGTGCATTGGAAGCCTTTCGGCTAGTAATCTGGAGTTTATTGAATCAACAATGTACAAAATTGATTACTTTAACTTATTGAAGTAAAATATCAGGGAAAGTGCTGAGAAATTTGTTGTGAGTGATGAATTTTACTTTCAGCAGCACAAAGGTACCGAGCAAATGACTCCCATTGTGAAGCCATGAATGTTCTGACATGCCCCAAACCAATCCCGTAGACCATCCTAGTCTCCAGACCTAAGCACAATACAACATTTATGGGATTTACTCGAGTGAATAATCAGGGAAAACGTAATAACATCCAAGAAAATGCTCAAATCTGCCGTAGTAGAAGAATGGAACAAAATATCCACAGATGAGACAACTAAGCTAGTTAAATACCTACCAAATATTATGAGAGAGTTATAGAAAGAACGGAATAGCTTAAAAAGTATTAACTTTCAGTTTAAACCTATTATTGTAAAGGTTTTTTCAAGTGTACGCAGACTTTTGACGCACACGATTTGTGTCATTCTGAAGTTATAAATATTTGTATTATTTTATGTAAAATTCAGGTGATTGTTGCTTATACTAGTTGAATTAACGATGTTAGATGAATCAATAATAAATAGAGTTGATTCAGAAAGACTTCATTTAATTAGCAATTTTTACATGAATATGAAAGATGATCGCCTGTACGCAGGCTTTCGGAAGCAAGTGTATGTGTTTAAATAAGGTATTGCTTTTTAAAATGATCTCTAAATTCGAAAAATAAATATCCGATCTTATCGTCTTCAATATTTTATTGAACAATTAATGCACTTTTTTATATTTTGATTAAGAGACTTAAAAGAATCTTCAAAATGTACAACCACATATTTAGTTATTTAATGCATAAAGGGTTTTAAAATTTTTAAAAATTAAATGCACTAGCAAACCAATTTTGCAACAAAGTTTAAAGTAATCGCTTATGTCAATGACTTCAAATGCGATAAAATTCCTAAAAATAATAAACATAAAAAATTTTTGAAAAAATATTACATATATATAAATACATAAATATTTTACATATGAATACAATATATATAAAATACATAAATATTTTATATATATAATATATATATAAATAATAAATATTTTATATATATGTATATATATATATATACAGTCGACTCTCGCTAATGCGAACTTTCGATAATACAAACATTTCGCTAATTCGAAGTATATGCTCAGCCCCTAGGAAAAACACTTGATATTTCTAACTAAAACAATACATTTTGGTATACTCAATATTTCGAAGTAAAATCTGTGGCTGGCCAGACTACAACACGCAATAATTCGAAGTCTTATAAAGCCCTCTACAATTCGAACACTTTTTATCTAGAGTCCAACAGCAAACATGTTGCAGCTTACATGTTTTGTATCGTATTGTCTCTGCGTGTCTCCCCTGTAACGTAGCCCCTTTGATGACCATCTGTCTGTGGCCCCTTCTTTCTGTTTCCCGGTTCTTCAGGCGAAAAAACACTTTTTTATTGCTTTCCTTCTTCTAGTGGACAGTTCTGACCTGTTCTCAGGCGTCTATACCTTTCGTTTAACACGCGGCCTTGCTACTCATGCCTTCAGAAAGGGGACTCGCTATTGCGAAGAAGAGATACGTAGGATTGTGTTTTTTACGTCGGACTGACATAACTATTTATGGCTTATCTGTGTGACTTATAGAATGTGGCTCCAAATGGGGCATAGGCTGAACTAGGCCCTGCCTTGAAGAACCAATGGTGTTGGGGACACAAGAATTGTGTGCACATATGTATAAAATTATTTTAAAGTATTTTTTAAAAGTACATATTACACGGTATAAATATTATACAGAAATTAAAAGTACTGTATTAAAAGAATACATGTGTAGCGGTTCCTAAATAAGCGAGTAACAGCCTCCGGACAAAGGTGATCACTTTTGTCTAGTTGTCATGTTACTTCGTTTCGGATCCATTGATCGCGGGTTCTATCTCCGACATTGGTGACCCGGACGTGATCTGAACACACAACCTTCTGATCCCCGACACATGCATGTACAATCCTACGCATCTCTTCTTCACAATAGTGGACTATCCTTTCTGAGCACATGTGTAGCAAGGCCACGAGTTAAACGAAAAATATGGACAGCTGAAAACAGGTGCTGTTGGTTTATTGTCCACTTGAAGAAGGAAAGCAATAAAAGAGTAGGCATTCTTAAGATCTTTAACATGCCTCATAATCATACGAAATGAACGCTGTCGATTTTTTTGCATCGTGATAATGCATCTACTTAGGCAGAGGTCGAATAGCATTGTACTGAACAACTTATTAGTTTTAAAAAAGGAATTAATAACTACTATTATTAAGTGAAAACTTGCCAGTAACTCCTTAATTAAGTGGAGAAAATCGGCTATGACTGTGTTACCAGAAATTTTATATCTTAACCTATTTTAGGCAAAGGTAACCAGATAAGATTTAATTATTTGATAATGAATTTTTAAATCATTATCAAATTCCATATTCAAGACAAATATGGAATTGTATCTTGAAATTAACTATTGTTTTTCTTTCCAATTATGTAATTTTCATACAATTATTCCATTTATATAATCTTTAACTGAATTATGATAACGTAAAATATGAAACAAGCACCAAACATTTATCATACCAAAAATCAATTTTGTACTATCCTACAAAGTTAAAGCAGTGCTAGAAAATCATTTGTCGAAAAAATGAATTAAATACTAGCTCTCAGAATTAAAAATGCACAGTCAAAATCAAATTAGACTTTCTTAAGCTGACAATAAATAAATGTTAATATTTTTAAAACACAATTTGGGCTTAAAACAATAATTTTTTTCACCGAACTAAATATCTATGATAAATCTTAGGCATATCGTAATTTTTCAAATTTTTAAAGATAACATTTTTATTACTTTTAACATTGTTAAGATACGTAGAATTCTGAAATAAGTACAAAGAATGAATTCAGATAACACTGCTCAAAAGAGATATGGTCATATTGTGAAATGTTTTCAATATATTCCCTTTCATCATCTTAATCTCTTAAAAAGCAAAATTTATACTTAAACGAGTTGTTTTAATTTAATTTTGCTATTCCTTCATAATCATTAATTCATTCACTTAATCAGCTAAATAATATTCACTACAAGCAACATTCACTGCAAGTAAGATTTGTATCCAAAAAACAAGAACATATCATTTATAAAACTTACCTCGTATTGACGTCTGGTAATATTCAAGACAATTTATTTAACTAAACAGGTTTCTGTTCCTGTTACATAACTTTTTCATTTTTGTATCTTGAGTTAAATTTGCATAACTAGAAAAATTAATATTTAATTATTTAACTGGATTTGATTTAAATTACGGAAGAAAAACCATTGAAGCGCAGAATTAATCGAGGTTAAGATAATGTAAATGAATGATTGTTTCCTGCTAAAATTAAAAATTTGACACATTAATTTTTTTTAAAAATGTATGCGACCACCAAAATGACAAGACTTGCTGGTATGTGCGGTAGGCGGGCGTCTTAATTGCTACTACAGTTGGACCCCCAGACGAGAGTAGCGAAGAGACACCGTCAAGCGCATGCTTAAAAATTGGAAATATTAGAGAAAATTAAAAATACCCGTTTACTTAATTAGTTAGTTTTTTTAATCACGAAATCTTTTTTAATCACAATTAAAAATATTATATTGACAGTGACAGGAATTAACCTCAAAGTATGAAAATGATAGCACTTAAATATTTATTCAAATAATTCCATATTACTTACTCCTATTTTTTTTAAGAATGATGAGCTTTGTCAGACGCTTACCAGGAAATATAATTATTAATATATAGTTTACACATTTATAAATATATCCTCAGATTTCACACTCAACGAGCCCTGAGACTTTGACATTTGAGCATAAGAATCATAAGTTTATTCTGGATGAAGTCTAATAAGACTAGCTGGTATGTGCGGTAGGCGGGCGTCTTAATTGCTAGTAGAGTTGGACCCCAGACGAGGCTAGCGAAGAGACACCCCAAGGCGCTGAATTAGTCAAATCAAACAGCTCGCGCTTCCCCCGACTTCCTGTTACGCATTTCCGTCCCTTTTCACGAAATCACTCCAACAAATATCCAGCAACCGACAGTAAAGATGTTACACATCAAAAATGAAGCACTTTTGTGTCATATATTTTGATATATATGACTTCAGTTAGAACTATTTTTTAATTCCTCTTATTTATTATTTTCCATTAGGTATAAAGTTTTAACAGTAGCAATTATCAACGAATGAATGTGAGCTATTTAGACTTTAAGTACATTTAAATTATAAGAACTGGATGCGCTAAAATTGCCATAATATTACATTTGTAACAGTAATAAAGATAAAAGTAAAATGATTAGTATTTTCAAGAGAATATTGAAAAGAAACTGGAAAAGTTTAGAACGTTGAATGTTAGAACTTCATGAATCGTAACTTGATGAATAGGGGGTGTTTGCTGGTGTGGAGGTCTAGTTTCACAAAGCTTTATATATCGAGAAAAAAATACTCTGAAAAGACCCTAAAAACATCAGATAACCGAAGAATCAGCAATGCTATAAATTTAAATACGTGGGTTTGGATATATGTATGTAAAGTGTATCAGTATAGAGCAGTTATAAACTTTCAAGACAGGGACCCAGAGGATGGGAAATCACAAAGAAACTAATGGTCGGAAACACTTTCCTGGCGCGATAGTGGTGCGACAAAGCGAGACAGGATTAAAATAAGAGAAAAAAACATGTTTATTATTCTTAGTTTAGCAAAACTGCTGGGAAGTCTTTCATTGGTGTACGTGATTAAATGGCGCTACTTAAACCGAAGCATCAGATGACGATGCATGAACATACGTGATTTTTGCTGCAGCTTTAGCTATGTAGCTTCCTTTCGCCAGCCAACAAAGTGGCAGTAGGATGGAACATTGCACAAGCGCGCGAACGCTGAGCTCAGTGATACGGAGGAGCTGATCGCAATGGACGTGCCGCTTAGCGGTTGTTCGCCCAACGTTATCTCAGGACGCAAACTCCCAGCCACGCCTTATTTGCACACCTGCACCAGAGTATGTCCCATAGCAGATCCTTCATCAGGGCCACTCAGGAATGTGAGCTAAGTGTAAGAACACCAAACAACAAGGAGATTGTGATGGACTGTGTGAACTAACCCGGGACTAGTACGCGGGTTATCGCCAGTCATGTAGCGTTATTCCCTATGACCATCTGGTGGTCCCTTCATACTAACGACGCGCACCCTTAAGGCGGTATCACACGTAAATTTTCCGTGCAATTTTTTGGCCCAACTTTTCGTCGAATCTGAGGGGGAAGGGTTACCGTAAACAAAACGACATGCTCTGACGTCAGCCACGCTCTTTCTCCATATTGAAACATTACTCGCTGATTTTTCTGCTTCGAAAACGACCATCCAATGTTATTTCTTTTATTTCGCTCACGCTTTTGTTCATGGGGAAAACAGAAATGGAGCATCACTCTGTTTAAAATATTATACGCCGTTAAAATATTGTACATCATTAAAATATTATACGCCATATCTGATGCGTTTGATGCGAAGCTACCACCATTACCGCCATCTTGTTTATGACGTAGGGTGCCGAAGAACCCCATTGGCTGGAATTTCAAGCAACTTTCATTTAGAGCAACTTTCTCAGCTCACTGGCAAAAAGTTGTTCGAAAGCCATTGCTATGACAACGGAGTAAAAATTGCACGAATTGGACCAAAAATTGCACCAAACGTGTACGTGTGATAAGGCCTTTATCACTCCGACATGCACCCTTGTTGTCCCTTTAATGTTTTTTTTCCCTTAAATTTTTCGCTGTGCTAAGGATTATAAACATGTTTTCTCCTCTTATTCGTGTCCTGCCTTTTTTGTGTTTTGTGTCGTTATTACCACGCCAGGAAAGCGTTTCTGATCATCAGTACTGCACACAAAAATTTTCAAGGGGCGAATTGCCCACGGCGAAAGTCCCCCAACTCTTATCATACCTCAAGACAACACCAACTGATTCTTCTGATTTTCTTAGCAAAAAACAGTAAAGAATAAATTATTGAATTAATAATTAGTATTAATTAATGAAATAAATTGTTAATTACAAGTACTTAATTAAATTTTACGTTATATATATATACATATATATGTAGGATTATCATCAATCGAAAAGAACTCAAGGGCTTGGGGGGGGGGGGTCCGGACCCCAGGATACCCAACCCCCCCCCTCCTTGTGTGCGCCAATGCTGATCATGCATTCCTATGTGATTTCCCATCGTCTAGGTTTACTATATCTGTCCTGAAAGTTTGCAACCGCTGTACTGATACACCCTGTATAACATTCAAAACTCATTACGAATTTTTTATATGTTGAGCAAATAATTCTGCAGCACATTTCCATGGAAATAAGACCAAAAATTAACGTTAAATAATATTTATATTTTATTAGCTGAAAATAATTTAAGCCTATTTATAAAAATATTCGTTAAGTGAAAAAGTATACATTAGAAAAAAATTACATTATCTAAAGCTCTAATTTGTACTAAAAAAAATTTTTTTTTGTTTTTTTTAAAATTATTTTGTTTTAGAGTTTAATGTTATAGGGAACTTTATTCTATGTTTTAAAAATGCTGAAATATTATCTTAAAATAATTTTATTTATTAAAAAAATATCTTATTTAATACGGAGAACTACATAATCTGTTTTTACAAAGTTTGATTGCTTATGAATTAACACTGCATTTAGATGCAACACGAGGGATATAAATAATGAACCTCATAATTCTGATCCACGACCAAATAACGAGAATATGTGAGATGTCTCAACCGATTCCCCCAACTTACACACCACACCAATGAGAAGACTTAAAACTTCGAACTTAACGTGCATCAGCCCCTCTAGGTAGTAGATCTTCAGTGGCATCAAAACTCGAATTCCTAAATTTAAAAAATTCTGTATATATTACCGTAAAACGCCGTATAACGCCACGCGCACTTGTACTTTCAAGCTACAATTTTTAATTTTTTGGTATATTCGCAGTATAACGCGAATATACAAAAAATTAAAAATAAACCCCTCTTTTATGAAAAAAAAAAACCCTGAAATGTACCTGCGCAATGCTCTTGCGTTTTGAAGTTATTTGTTCGGGGTATTATTCCAAGTTTTTGAATGTATATATATATATATAGTTCACTTCTATAACTAAATCCCTTCAAGTTCGTAAGGAATGTTATTTCTTATATTTCGATCTATATAGAAGTCTAATTTTTTTCTAAGCGTCTATTATTTTTAAAGTTCTCCTTTTTATATCCGGCGTATAACGCACACCCGTAAACTTCATGCTTTTTTTTTGTGTTAAAAGTGCGCGCTATACACCGGATTATACGATATTTTTTAAGACTATCTACAGCAGGCTATATAGATTTAAATGGGAAAAGTACATATTAGTTTTAAAAAAATTAAACTAATAAAATTTACAATTGTTGTTGTTTCCGATCCCCTTGGAGCAAGAAAGCCTACACCATGTCCACTTGATCTTTCCGCATAATATTGTCACAAGCCAGGTCTTGATCTCCAAATAATTGTACCAGGGAAATGCCCCAGCAGTCCAGAAGATGAGCAAGAGAAGCAAGGAGAGAGTAGGGACAGGTAATGAAAGACTTTACCCCTTGCACAAAGGTCATACCACGCAGGTGACCGCTTCTAAAGCGAGCCAAGGCCGTCTGAAGAGTCCTGGATCTCCTGCACTGTAGAGATAGGCCAGGACTCTTGGCTGCGTACCAGTGGTGAGCAGGAGGATTTCCCCAAGTCAGATTCATTTTAATACTGTGGAGGTAGACAGAGGAACTGGGTTTAGGGAGATCTCGGTCCCTACCAGCCAGCTCATCAGCTGCCTCGTTCCCAGGCACACTCTCATGCGACGGTATCCACTGGAGACACACTTGTTTCCTCTAACCAAGCCTAGCCAATTTGGAAATAATATCCAGACCAAAATACCAGGAAAAAAATTTACTACTTTTAGGATAATAATATTCTGCTGCGTCATTTCAAAAATTCAGTCCTCCCCCCTTTTATTATTATTATTATTATTTTTTATTAGTTTTTCTTGTCTGCTTAGGTATGCTTTTCTTATCCTTTTTTTTTCTTTTGGTTATCAAAACTGAACTTTACTTCACTAGATAAGAGCTTTCCACATGAAAAACGGTTTTAATCTCCTCTTTTCAAACATTCTAAATTATAAATTTCAAACCTTTCTTTTAAAAAAAAATAATTATGTTGATCTCGAGCAAATTATTTAAAATGTATTTGGAACTAGAATCTGTTATAAATTGAATGAAAAATAATTGTTACATAAAAACGATTTTGAAAAAAAAAATCAAAAACCCAAAAGGAAAGCTTGAATAACATAATTGCAATTAACTTCTGAAGAAATCGATATTATAGATGTTTGATTGATTTAAAAATCTCGCCTTGTGATGGAATCGTAATATATCCAAATTAGGATTGGTATTTAAAGATATCCTAAGTGAGAACATGGAGAATGTTGAGATTGTAATCGTAAAGAGGATTTTTGCAGTTATAAAAATTGACTTTGATTATTTGAATAGGCAAGTTAGGTTAAAACTCATGGAGCTGTGTGTGACCACTGTTTGAACTTATGCCAGATTTGGAACGTACTTGGCTGTAATTCAAAGCTTCATATCACTGGCTTAGATATCACTGGCCCTGAGTGATATGAATTCCTTGGGAGCCCTGTATCAAAAATTCCTTGGGGACTCTTTTCTGGGACTCCTTAACATTTTACAATTTTTTGTTTTAACATTTTGGAGCCCCTGAAGTGTGGGGTAGGGTTTCTTTCCCGGAACCCGGGATCCCGGGAAATCATAAGATTTCTGTACTTTTTCTATTCCCGGGAATTATACTTCATTCCCAGGATTTCCGGGAATCACATGAGGCTTGAATTATCTATGAGATAACTATTTTTGACTTGATCTTAGATTTCAATCTCGGACATCCTTAACTGACCCTACTGTGGCAATTTGCGATCGTTCACCCCGAACTTCTGGACGAAGGAATGTTTGTTACCCCAACTGTAAGGTAAGAGTGTAAAATGAGAACTTTGGGTGTGAGAATTTTTCCAGCTCCCATAGAAAAGAGAATCTGTCCAGATTATAATTCCCTTCTATCTGTGTATCGAGCTTCGTTAACAAGAAGTATTGGGTTTTTAAAGCAATCGCATTTCGTTGCCAACTAGCACTATGTGATCGAAGTTTCAAGATCTAGATTTATGTGGATAATGTAAGTACTAATACTTAAAACTATTATTTATTTAATCTTTTTTTTTTTAAAAATTTCGAATATTTGTCTTTATTATGAGCTATTTAATTGAATCAGAAATTTGAAGAAGGGAATGAACCCACAAGCTGTTTGGGGGAGAATATTTTTATAAGCAATCACGCAATTTTTCTTATTTATTATTTTTCTAAATTTCACTTTCGCGTGTGAGATACTTATATTAATATTTATTTATATTTATGTACCAATAATACAGCAATTCCATAAACAAGAAATCGGTTATAGAAATAAAATATCTTAAATACAATAATTAATATTTTTAACGTACATAATCGGCACTTCAGCAGCAAATGAGTTTTCAAGTATATATTAATATTTATCTCTTAGTAACAACATTAGAAAAATAATTGATTCAGCTTTGACTGGTTAATTTTGAAACGAATGTGAATCAGTAAAGAACATTAATTTTAGTAAATATTTTTCAAATGTGAATTTTTTTTTTCTTCGAGATTTTTAATTTACAAAATTTTCAACTGTAACGTTTTTTCCATGCCCCAGTGATAAAAGTATAAATTGCTTATGCTTTCTGAAATCCTATTTCAAAAATGAATAATCAATTTATTATATATTTGTTGTACTTTTTATCTCATTATATACATCAGAATTAATTTTGTAACTTACATGCATTCTTATTTTATATAATTATTATTGGTTTTATATAAAAATAACTTGTTTTTAAATTTTTTTAAAATTTTGATGTATTTTCTGTAATTTCGGGAATGACAATTACATTCCCGGGAATGGAAAAACCCAGTAAATCAGAAACCCTATTGTGGATGCCTCGTATCATTGATACGGTTAATACGGTGGTAGCTACGACCCTGCAACACATAAAATGTCGTATAAATGTTGTCATTCATTTCCATTACGATATTAAAATACAAGAAAAATTGGATTAAATGAAGCTGTAGAGTTTTTACAACAATGTCCCTTACCACACTAATGCGAATTCTAGTTTGTTCCAAGATATAAATTCTAAAGACTGCTCTCGTTGAGATGGAAATCGTTAGAAACAACCGTCGTGTCAGTGTTGCACGTTTCCATTTGCGCATGCGACGTTTGTGTTTTATACGAGTTACAATAAAAAATTTGAACTCGCAAACATGATATTATAATAGCACTAGATATAAGTAGACTTTTTTGTTAAAAGTTTCTGTGACGTAATTGAACGAGACATTCTACTTCATAAGTACTACAGCCTGTTGCAGGCTAAGACTGTCTCGTAGTCTTCTCCACCAGGCTCTATCAGGCGCAAGCCTTCCAGAAGTTTACTCTAATTACCCTTTAGTTATTTTCAATGTATCCGGCCACCTAGTTGATAGTCTACGTTTCTTTCTTTCTTGAAAATAAGTCATTATATCAAAATATGTGACCCAACCATCTAACGCGGGATGATTTGGCAATTTTTACAATGTTGGGTGGTTAGCCCTATTTTTTTTATAAATTTCACACTTATATAGTATTCTTTCCACTTCATTACGTCTTCCTCAGGGTTTTCCTTTTGTAGATCAGCGGCATGTCCATTTCTGCTTTAACGAGACATTAACATGTGGAAAATACGAAAGAGGGAAAGCTTCATTATTAACATAAGAGCTAAATTCCGAAAGACTTCTGGCTTTCTTGAATCTCGCATAACGCTCTAAAATATGAATAGAGACGTTTTTTTTTTTGCCACATTCAAGAATTTGTATAATTTTTTTGCCAAGCAAGAAATTCTGAATGGTTGCATTTATTTATTTATACAATAGCTGTGTTAAATTCTAAAAGAAGTACTTTGAAAAGAAAGTGATCTATCGAAAATACTCACAAAATGAAATATTAACTGCTATGGCCTCAAGAGGCGTCTCTTACAAGACACAGACCATATTAAAAATTCAAATATGTGGAGCAATTACATGAAAACGATGGCTTAAATAAGTTTTTTCGAATAGTTAATATAAAAATAAAAGCATTCAAACATACAATTACAAAATGTTTTTCTTTAGAGAGTTTTTACTCTTTCGATTTCTTTTAAACCTAGTTTGAATACGGCTAGTTATATAAAGATAGTTATATACAGTCTTTCTTAATTTCATAGCATAAAATTTTTTTAGTTTAAATAAAGAGGATATTGAATTCTTAAAAAAAGGGGGGTCTGCCTTGTTTGTCCATTTTATTTTTTATGCTTTGGTAAGCGAAATTACCTTGACGATTAGTAATACACAGGTCTGACATGTTAAAATCAGAAAATGTATACCAAAATACTCTAAAACTAAAATAAATATTGGATCCTTGAAACAAAATTAAGTTCTGCAATTATAATTTAACGTATTACGGTGGAAAAAAGATTTTTTAAATGCTTTTTACATGCACATTTCTGAATGAGTAATTTTTTTTAAAGAAATAGGATTATCATTCTGTTCGGAAATGTAAAAGACGAAGCATAGCTCTGGGTGAGGGAATCGATATCAAACAAAAAAAATTTAAAACATGTTAACTGTAATTAATTGCACAAATATTTAGTTGTACAGTTAACTGGATAAGTCTTCAAAATACGCAACAGATCTGGCTAAAAAATATTTTACGTAAAGTTAATATGGTAAGCTAAGTAACTAACTGCCTTTGAAATAAGAATTCCGGCTTTGTATTTACCCAGGATACGGTATCTGAGTGATCATAACATGGCCAGCTCTAGCAGTTTTGACACCCCAGGCAAAAACGGAAAATGCCACCCCTGTCTCCAAAGGAAAAAAAATTATAATTAAAAAAGATGAATTGTTCACACACAGATACACACCGAAAAGGCAGCATAACAATAGTACATATATATATGGGGGGGGGAGGGGTTATGACATGGAGTTCTAAGGGTATTTGAATTGACATTAGTTTTTACTAAGACTAACGTTTAATTTGGACACTTGTTACAGGACTACACACTACTACACAGATATATAATTAATAACGTTTATACAAATGCCCTTTTACTCAACAATGGTTTCTCAGTCTTATATTCACATCACAATTATCATACCACAGTTCACAATGGTAACAACGTTCTTATACAGTTCACGATGGCTTATATAATTCAGGTGATGGATGTGTCACCTTCATGTGACTATCCTTCCAGCACTGGGCCACTGATCCCTACATGGCCAGTTAGTTCCCGGTTGCTTTCTTTTTAGCAGCGTTGGACATCAGACCTACTCGTCCCATTTTCCCATCGCTCGCTCTCCCTTCTCGCCTCTGTTCGCTCGCTGGTGGCTCGCATCGCTAGGGCCCTCTAGAGTGCGGTCATGTGGAAATCCCCCCATATATATATATATATACCCGTTCACACGTTGCTGTGTTTGAACAAAAAGGCAGTTTTGATACCTCAAATTTAATTTATTAATGATCAAATGTATGCAATACATCAAAATGAAAATTAAATCCCTACATATATGTCACTTGAATATAACATATGTACAAAACATAGATATATGTTACATAGTTGATGGTAGAATAAACATGCTTCTTCACTTGTGATATTAAACAATACTGCAAATGAATTTCAATTGAACAATAATTTTGTAATTATTAAATATCATGAAATGAATGATATTTGATGATTGATGGTGAACTTTATCTTAGTAGTGCTTGTAAATATACAACATTTTTTGTTTTCCTATCTGGTGCAAGAACAAATAAATTTGATGGTTTTCCAACTCGTGAACACCCAATGTACAGCTGTCCATGTAAGAAGCATGGATTTATCAAATTTAATCCACATACTCGCAATGATTGTCCCTGTGCTTTGTTAATGGTCATTGCAAAGGCTAGTCGTACAGGAAACTCTGTAGACGTTTGAATTCAAATGGAGTATCCGTTATTATCATGGGAATGCGTGGTAGTAGTACATGTTCCCCTTGGTTTTTTCCATTTAAAATGATTGCCTCAATTATGTTATTCATTAATTTTTTTACCGATAGCCTAGTCCCATTGCATAGTCGCGGTGGATTTATGTTTCGTAGAAGGATGATTGATGAACCAATTTTCAAAGATAAAATATGCGGTGGCATTCCTGGTAGATCCAATGAATTTAAAAATTCTATTGGATAATTAACTGATTCATCTTGATTGACAACAGTATCTATGGATTTATATGTTGTTTCTTCATCAGGTATTTCATTCTGAATTGTGCAGTTTATTAAATTCACATCAATGTTTTTGGCTGTCAATATAGCATGCTCACTAACCCATTGATTATTTTTATAATTCTGTGATAAATTTGGAAAAACTTTGGCAATCAATTCATCAGTGGATTTTACAATAGGACAAAAGTTTTCTGGTATTGTAATACAGAGAGAGAGAGAGAAGAGAGAGAGAGAGAGAGAGAGAGTGTGTGTGGATTCTTCCATTTCCATTTTACCATTCCCAATATCTAACCATTGTTTTGCAAATCGTTCAGAAGATTCATCTTGTTGTAATTGAACACGCATATTGGTCTTTAAAGATATTTTCACCACATACCGCCATAACACCGATGATTTGAGACATGCATTCAATTCATCTGCAGGTGTTGAACGTGGTATAACTGGTAGAGTTTGTCGAAAATCACCAGCTAGCAAAATAAGGGCACCACCAAAGAGCTGCTCATTTCCTCTCAAATCTTTTAACGTGCCATTGAGTGCTTCCAATGATTTCTTGTGTGCCACGGTGCATTCATCCCATATTATAAGCTGACACGATCTTAGTACTTTTCCCATCCCAGAATATTTGCTAATATTACATGTTGGAGTTTCAATTACCTGCATATTTAATGGCAATTTCAATACTGAATGTGCTGTACGCCCTACTGTCCAAAAGAGTTGCTGCAATACCAGATGATGCATTAGCAAGTGCAATATTATTTTGTGATCTTATAGTTGTCAGGATAATTGAAATAAGAATAGTTTTGCCAGTGCATCTAAGAAATATAAACCACAACTCTTGTTAGATATTGCATTTATAATTGTGTCATAAGCTGTTCGTTGTTCTAATACCAATTTCGGCAGATAATTCGAACAAATGTTTGTAATTCATTAACATCGAAGGGCGTTTCTCGTTGTATGTCACGATCGAAAATGTCATTACTATATCTATTTGGAGCAATCATTCCCAATTCTGTCAGGGATTTGTTGGCTATTGTCAAGCATACATCCTCAATTAAAATCAATGTTTCACTGTATATATTAGATGTAAATTGAATGTTGGGATTAGCATTTATTCTACGCATGCGATAAAAAATGTCTTCACTCATATAGTCTTTATATTTTCCCCAAAGATCCTTTGGATTAGCTGGAAAACATGTAGTTAGTATGATGGAAAATAGTGTACGTATCTGCTGTGGTTGAGCTGTATTAGAAGCATCAGCGAGTGAAATATCCCAATAAGCATCGTTTTCTAAGAGATTTAATTTCTGGCAAGCCTCACGAAATGTAGCACACACATGGCCATTGACTGTTTTTAATTCTTGGAAAGATGTTGGTCCACGAACATTGATTAATAATAATCTTAGGTAAAAGCATTTTGCGTTATTTGGATGTACAGTGTACAGACGACCCAATGCATCTGTGGAATATAAATTTAGGTGTCCTTGTACTGCTCTACCTTGTTTACGACGCTGAAATTTTCTTGTTGATGTATTCCACGTAAAATAAGTTGGTACTTCAGAGTACAGTAGTGTCCTTGCAAAGATATCATTTCTACATAATGTGAAAAATTCAGTTAATGTTGTTGGCGGGGGTGACATTGCTCTTGCACGTACATTTTCTGATGTAAAATACACACGCTGTTCATTTTCAAGATGTACTGCTAAACGAAAAACCGTTGGATATCGCTCATGAATGGAAAATGATAAAATACGCCATTCAGCCTCATTGCTACTTATGTAGCATCCCAGTTGATTTTGGGTGACTTCCTCGTTAGATGCTGTTGTATTTTCCACTCCAAACACTGCCACATCGCTTCCTTTGTTCACATATTTGCAAATATATTTTATAGCTTTCACTGAATTGCAGTACTCAACATTTATGTGTGCGTTATACGTTTTTAGTAGTAATGGAGAATATGGTACTACCCAACGATTATCAACATCAATAGTATTGTTGAGTACTTTTAGTGTAATGGATTTTCCACCATCTTCGGTAGATCGTCGTCGATAGAGTGGATATCCATCATTGCCTGTTATAGTTTCAGCAAGTAAGTCTCTAGGATACCGCTTTGTGCACTTTTCATCTGACATGCATGGTGATTTATTATTTAGTGAGCCACATGGACCATGAATCATATTTTTTGAGACAATATCATGCAAGTCTTTATCAATTTCAATGTCTGGTATTTCTGCTGAGAAGATTTCATCAATTCTGTTTAGTGTTATCTTTTCCATCATCCATATTAAAATATGCGCATGTGGTAAACCTCTTTTTTGCCATTCAATGGAATACATCCAACAGCGCGTCTCTCCAAATACATGGTGTTTCACAATAAAATCTATTAAAGATTTTAATTTTTGTTTAAATACTCGTGCAGAAATATCATGACGATCTGATGGGGAATGTCCAGTTAATAAAAGCTCCTTTATTTCATCCCATGTTGGGTTGCATGTAAATCTGATGAAAAATCTGGTCGACCATATTGCACGAATATACGTCATTGTATCTTGTGCATAATCATGCACAAGTCTTGGCTACCTGTAAATGTGGACCATTTTTCCCAATTCACTGAGATTGTCATCATTTACAACTGCTTCACGTAAATGCATGTACTCTTCAGAACGCAATTTGACTTGATTTAGTCTTATGTAGAGGAGTCTTTCACTTCTATTTTTTCATATATGTCAACAATGTATTGATAAAATAACTGTCTACATTTCAATATATGATTATCAGCATTCTCACGAATCTTCGTTCGATATGCATAATAATTCATAGCACTGACCTTTTTTGTTA
>BMAO01036987.1:0-12568 GCA_019973975.1 Trichonephila clavata
CAAGGAAGAGTTTGACAAACTGTAAGACAGTTCATAACAACACGTGCTGTATTGTGGTCTGGCATTGTGAAAATAAGACCATTGTATTGCAAATGGAACTGTAGCAAAACAGTTCTCAGAATCTCGTCGATGTACCGCTGTGCTTTAAGTGTGTCTCTAATGACGACCAAATATGTTTGGATGTGAAATATAATGTCATCTTACACCCCATAATTCTTGGTTGAGGGCTTGTGTGGCGTGCAATAGTGAAAGCAGGGTCGACACGATGCTCCGGGAGCCTCCAGACACGTCTTTTGATGATCGTCAGGACACAGTTGAAAAAGGGATTCGTCGTTAAACACTATACGTCCCCAGTCCAGCAGGACTCCAACCTCATAGAGCCAAGCACTACTGTAATCTGGCTCGACAAGGTGCAGGCGGGGTTTGCCAAGTGGCGTAGCGGTCGGTATGAACGTAAATTTCTCTCTATCAGCTGACTTTGAATAGTAATGTTGTATACTCGTATGTGGGTCGCATTGATGGGATCTGATAATCAATCTGTTCTCCTGATCTGCTGTGATCCTAGTTCGACTGCTACCATCATGATGCTGAAATCAGCCATTGTCCACCCATTCTTGCCAGCATCTTCTAATGGCCGGATCGTTTCGACCCATACAACGAGAGATTCTCCGATTTGCCTAAGCTGCCACTTTCAATCCAAAAAATGATGCAACCTCTTTCAAAATCTTTCATCATCTTGGAATCATTGCGAAACCCGGTTGATGAAACTATGGAAGATTCCAAGTTCCTCGGATACTTTCATCTGGGTCCACTCACATTCCAGATAGCCGTTAAATCTATTACGTAAAAAATCATCCGCATTGTATAATAATTATGCGGTTATTGAGCTGAAAGTCTTATAAATCGCTTGCGAACAATTTTACTTCTCTTTGCTGTATATTACTTATATATCCCCCTCTTACTCTCTCATCATTGCGATATGCTACCGGTGTTATCTGGTGGATTCCTGTAATTTGCATATGATTCTTGTTGATTTGTGTAGATATTTTACTGCTGTTATACTTTTTTTAGAGATCGATTTCCGTGTGACTGAATTAACCTTAAATTGTGGACATGAGTGTATTTTATTTGCCTACTTTACTCGTCTTTATTATTACTTTACTATTATTACATTGTTGTCATTATTTTATTAATATTACTTTATTTATTTATAGTACTATTTATTTCTATATTCTTGTTTTAAATAGCAGCCGCGGAAGCATATTGGTTATGGTGATGAACTCGTGTCATGCGCGTAAACACTTCGAGCCCTATTGCCAATTAAGATCGGTCTTCTAGAGAGCTGAAGCATATTGAATCTGACAAAGCTCAATGTACCCTGTTAACGTGATGCGGTATTTCGGAGAGCGGAAATATCTTTTCTGATGTCGTCTTTGTGACTTAGCCGTAATTTGAAATTACGAGGTCTTTCGTTTAAAGCCCTTGTGTAACATTGTAGTTGACTTTAAAGAGTATCCTTAGTCAACTGGTTTTAAAATATATAACGAAACTTTAACCTCAAGTAATGTCGTTTCTCAACTATCAGATTTAACATTTTGGTTATTTTGTCTTTCAGTAAATGCTGTGATTAATATCTGGAAATATATTTTTATATTCATTTACAAGCTAAAAACGCTTCAGGTAAAAATTTTATGTGTGCATTAGAAAAGAAAAATAATCACCAGAATCACCTTGCATACAAATCAAATATCGACTGAAAAAAATTATTTTGAACTTCACGACTATGGTCTTTTAATTACCCTAGATGCTTGATGAAACTGATATAAATTTCTATTAACGTTTTCCGTAAAAATGTCTCTATATTAATCACCCATATATTAATTAATACACTTAGACATAAATGACAAAAAAGGAGCTGATCCTAATTATTAATTTGCTTGCATGCCAAAAAACGTTTTATGGAATATATTTTGAAAGTTTGTATAGTCCTAAGAATAAGAAATATTACTGTGGTTAATGACTTTTTATAATTATTAAAGAATTAAAATTTAAAAATACTCATTCCTTATTCCTTTAGAATATTCAAAAGTAAGTTATATAAAGAGATATTTTTTCTATAATTAAATAAACCTATGTATATATATTATATATTTTTTTATATTATATATATATATATATAGGCTTAATTATAAAACAAAATGTGCATAATATATCCATACATATAATACATATTATATTCCGATATATATTTACGTTCCTTTAATTAAATTTATAATGTTTTTTTCAAAATATTTTTGAATAATTTTCAATACTATCCAGTTATTTATGTTTTGGCAGACTCTTGCTTAGGAATTCCCTTAATATTTTGTGGTTCAGCTTTTACCTATTATAATTTTTCAGTTTTTTACCATAGATGATTTCTTTTTTATGGTAATTTATTTGGTTTTAAATATTTCATATTTATAATCTTATAAACTAATTAAGAGAATACTGCTCACACACACACACAAATGTAAATGAATTTAGTAGAGGTTGAAAATTTAAAACTATGCTTAACTCAAGAAGTTTAGCTCATAAGACTAAGAATTTGCTAATACGTAGTGCGATTCAAAGTTTCAGTTCTGAGTTTATAGCTTAAAAAATATTACAGTCATGTTGCTGAAACACATCCTCCTTCGAATTAAGACTCTTGAGCAACAGCGCCCTTTTGCCCTCGCTTGTAAAGTTCATTAAAACCTTTCTGGAATCTATTTTTAGCCATATCTTTTATTTCAATCTGTGATGCACTTTTAACTTTATCTGCGAGTTGAAATCGATGGCCCTGCAAGTGACGTTCCAGTTCAAAAAAATATTCTGATGTTTCATTGGGCAAAATACTGGGAGTAAGAAGGATGTATCAAAAAGGGTGTCCCCCCCCACACATCGTCATTTTTTGAAACATGTTCTTAAGTACAGCCACAGAAAACTTTCCAATGTTTTCAGCGGTGAGGGAAGTCTAAGGAAGTCCAGAGCGTTCGTCGTTTTTGGCACTTCTTTTGCCTTCTCTTAAATGTCGATATCACTTGAAACCTTGGATGCGAGATAACGTATCACTGTCTTAAACATGCTTCATTATTTCGGAATTCTCTGTAGTACTATTTTCAACGCCAACACAAAATCCACTCTCTGCTCAGCAAACGCAATTTTTTTCAATCGCCTGCAGCTAAATGCATTCACCTATAAAAAACAAAGCCGTGGCAAGCCACCAGGTGATTTAACACACATTTTTATAGAAAAGGGATATAATGCAGAGACAGATAAATGTTATCATAGTTGTTCTGCTGCAAAAAGTTTCTCGTTACAGGCTTACTCCAGGAACTTCTGAATCCGACCTCGTATATTACTATGGCTATTTAACTTGGGCCCATACTGTTTTCTTAAACTTATACTTAGTATTTAGTTTATGTTAGCTTTAAAGGAATTTAGTGTATGACAAATAATTTTATATATACATATATGTATACAGGCATATTTGTATGTGCGTGTAATAAAACCTTTTATAATAATATATCATGCTGCAATAATGAAATAAAACTATATATAGTTCATCATACATATCTTGGAATAAACTCTGACTGAAAAATATGCCCACACCTAGAAAAAAATTGTAGACTAATGAAATTACTGCAAACATTCATCTAGATATCATATTTAATTGATTAAAATTTCAGGAGGTCTGTTTAATGTAAGAACTCTACAGCGTATATTGAAAGTACACTTGATGTTAATACTTTAAGTAGCACTTTATGCCACAATTATGTTCAAATTTGAATCTAAGTCAGATGTATAAGCGTGCTACTTTTTTTTTTACCTAGTGATCGCTAACTAATTTTACTTTAGTAACATTTAACAACTACGAGGTTCGATTATTTAACTTTTCCGCATCATGATAGTCAGTATTAAATGAGAGAGACAACGAAAACTAATGACATACTAGCTTTAAAATTAAATTAAATTATTTTTACAAAAAAAATACGAAAAAAAACTATTAAAAGAAAAAAGAACTATGAAAACAATAAGATTCACTATGTGAAACGAGGAGAGGTGATGGGGCTGGCATTGTACAGAAATGATATTTTTTTAATTAATTAGTCTGGAGTATTGTAGGAATCTGTGTAAATTCGCTCGGTGTGTTTTTGTGAGGTTTTGAGCTGCGCGCTCTTTGTCCAGCTCGTCATTGACAGTGAACGTGCGTTACAGTTATTCTAAATTTTGAGTCATTCATTGCTGACCTTGAAACTCAGTGACACCCCCTACCCCCTGGCGACGCATGTAAGAATTTTTGATTTTTGTGGGTTTGTATTTTCAAAAAAAAAATTTTGTTTCTAGTGTATATTAATCTCATTACAATTAATTATTGCTATACAATTAATTAAAATATGTCGCATGTAATTGTCACAAAATTAATAAAAACAAATATATTTATCAGAGTAATCGCAAATCCCTTTTTACATTCAATATATGGATTTTTTTTTTCTTTTGAATAAATGAAATTACCCACAATAAGTCTAATTATATCTGAGTAATGAGAGACTTTCAAAATAGGGCCATTTGTGTTATATCAAGAGAGAAAGGGACAATATAGTGCTTATGAAATTTTACAAAGATAGATTAATTTCCAAATAAGTATCATTAAGAATTCTTCGGGACTTGGTTGAAAGAGATTTGGCTTGTAGTTGGATATTACATTTACATATGAAATATGATAATTAGAGTTGCTTTTCAAATACAACTCAAATTCAAAACTATCACTTGGCATTATATTTAAATTAAAATACTGAATAATGAGCTCGAAATTATTCTCCCCCTTTTTGACATTAGTCAAAACTACAATTAGTTTCGCTATCGTGTTTTTCGAATATGATGCCACCTCAATTTGTGATTCAAGCAACTTTTGCAAAATTCAACATAACTATTCGGAAAAGAGAGTTTTTCTTATGCAATTAAGAATTTAATACTCATACGGAAGTTTATGAAAAGTTTTGCCGTTATAATAGTAGGAATCAAAAGTTTCCGGACTTACCTATAACGTGAAAACGTTTTCCAGCGAAGGACTACTGTAACATTTCTGTTATTGCACCCTTCCCTTTTTCTAAAAAAGTTTGCTGCAAATCACGTGACCGGTGGATTTTGTAGGTGGATGTATTTAACCTTCAGCGATTGAAAGATATTGCGTTTGTTGAGGGTATAATGGATATTAATGTTTGTGAACGTTTGGGGAAAAGTGCTACGGAGAATTATGAAATTTCGAAGCATGTGTCAGGCTGGTGATACATTATCATGAACACAAACTTTTGAGTGGCATCGACATTTCAGAGAAGGCAGGGAAAGTGCCGAAGGCGAAAATCTTTCTGAACGTCCACAGACTTCCCGCACCACTGAAAACATTGAAAGGATTTCTGTAACGGTACGTAAGAACAGGCTTCAAACAATAGCAGATTCAGTTGGGATATCCTCGGCCACATACCAATGAATATTGACTAAGGATCTTAACGGGCATAGGGTGTGTCAAAATACCTTTCCCCATCCCATGTTAAACGAAGACCAATCTACAGATGTAGTTAAAAGTGCATCCCAAGCTGAATTAAAGGAGATGGCTAAAAATGGATTCCAGAAATTTTTTATGGCAGTTATAAGTCATGGCAAAAAGTTTGTTTTTACTCAAGTGCCTTATTTCAAAGGAGGATATCTTTCAGCAGTTTAATTTTCAATATTTTTAAGTTTTTAGATTCATTCCGGAAACTTTTTGAATACAACTACGTATTTGTAATGCTATGAAAAAAATATTCAAATAGCATTATTCAATATATGACATCATTGCGTGAATTTTTTTCAGTTTCTGTACAAATATATAGCGCATCATAATTATTTTAAATTATTATGGGGGGAAAAGGCACACGCAACTGGAATTGAGTATATCGCTATAATTTTATAATAGTTCTTGTTTACATTTTAGAAGGCTAATTACTGTTATAGGTCATGATGCTTATGCCACCTGTCTGACGTAGTCAGATCGAGGCCCACGAAATGCATCATGACAACGGGCTAAATATACGTCTGTCATTAGCCTAAGCTTTGAGCCCATGAAAGTAACAACACGATTTTGCTCACGCTAGTTGGCAACACCATTCGGACCCGCAGATTTAACGAGCACGTTCTCCGTTTGTACTCGGCGAGTATTTGGGGGCATCGGGCATCGAACCCATGTCTTCCAGTCTGGCGTCCAATGCCCTAACCACTAGGCTACCCAAGGCTTCTGTTATAGATCATAAAAATCATGAACACAAGACCAAGTACAAAAAACTATCAAAGTTATGAAGAATGAAATTCTAGGAAAAATATCTCACTTTCTAATTTTGAGTCACGGTTTAAATTGGCACACAAACATTTATTCTATTAGATGACTTTAAGCTTTTGAAAAATATGACGCACATCGTCCGCTCTACATGAAAGTCGGATTTTTAGAGATACAAAACCACAACTCGAACTATCAATTCGACAGAAACAAGGCTAGAGTGATAAATTCTCGAACGCACTCATGTACCGAAGCACAGTTATTTTATACCGTGAAGAGAGTAATACGGATACTATTAACTATGCACAAAGGCACGATAAATAATAAAAACTGTTTGATTCAATCAGGCTATTTAAAAACTCCAAAGTTCATTAAAAAGTTAAATTTCAGTAATTTTCCCTCAGCTACAAATAATTTTAAGCCCGGCGTTAGATCCTTGGAAAGATATTCGGAAGAAAATTACTTAGTAGTTTTAAATCACTTTCACGCTAATTTTATGACTTATACGATTATTGAGTTTTATCTTTCCATTTTCCAAAATATTGATCGACTTTAATGACTTTCGTGGAAATCAGTTTTGTAAAGATAACGTCTTTACTTTGATCATCCTGAGGTTGAAACTAGTTATTAGGCAGAAATCCGTCCAATAATTTTCTGGAAAAGCGTTTCAATGATATAAATAAAAGAAAAGAACTAAAACATTTCCAACATAGTTAGTTTAAATAACTTTTGAGCAAAAGAGAAAATATTTAAGAGTGAGATAAATTCCAAAGTTCAAAAACTAATTAAGAAAATTTTTAATGGATCGTATTTTTTGTCAACTTATAAATACTCATTTTAGACAGTTACTAATACTATTTATGAATATTTATGTAACTAAAATCACGTAAAAAACGATATACTTTAAATTATATTTATTATAAATCAAAATATATTTGTAATTATGAAATCTTAATAAAAAATATTGATTGGTATTACTTGAGAGATTTTTAATTTTTTTTACTTATTTCCGAAGCTGATTTCGTTTCTAGAAAATTTGTTTTCCAACCATTATTTTTAACGTTTATTAAAAAAAGCTTAAATAAAACTAAAGTAGATCTCTGTTTTTTAATCATTTTTATTTTTATTTCATTTTATTTTTCCCCCCACACAGTTGATTTTTATCAATATTTATTAAATAAACTTTTCCTTTATGATTTATTTTGTTATAAGTTAAGGCAAGTTTGAGTAATATACTTCACATTTTTATATAGCATATTTTACATAACTACGTGGAAAAAAAATGCATATTTTTTGTTTTGTCTCCTGCTGTGCATTTTAGGCTCCATGGAATCAAAACTCTGAGAATACAAGACTTCTCAGAAATTTATGCACTTTATGTAAAACTAAAAGCGACGCACCAAGAAGGAGTTGCATGAAATAAAAGAGTAAGGAATTAAAAAATGAGAAATTTAAATTTTTCTCACAGTAAAACAATTAACAAATGAACGATTATTTTCTATTACTGCCTTATGTTCAAATGTTTAATTCGTGAAAATTATTGAAACGAATCAAAGTGGGGCGAAGACTCGTCTCTCTTTCATAATATTTTTCTCACTTTCAGTGCTTTGTTTTCTGTTTGTCTTTCATAATATTTTTCTCAATTTCAGTACTTTGTTTTCGTTTGACATTGTTAAAAGTTGAATTACTGTTTACCAAATGATTATTTGATTAATAATAGTTAATGTTAGACAATGATTTTAAGTTAGGATTTCCTGCAACATATGCTTATTAATTTTAAATGATGAAGAATCTTTTTTTTTTAAGTTATCATTTATATTGATTTTTTAAAATTTTTTCTAAGGATAAAAACATCAATTTATTGTATTATGAGGAGTGAAAAATAAAAAAATGCCATTTAAATATTTGAAAATTGAAACATTTTTGCATAGAGAATTTAGTCTTATTTTTACTCAGCAGGAATATAAAACATGCAAAAAAGAATATAAATATCCTTCATTGGGCTACTTATTTCTAAGTTACTTTATGAAAGCTTTTTATGTCATTCATTTAATATATTTTTCGAATCATTTTTTTATTGTCATTGTTTTTTAAGACAAATCAAAGTTATTAATCTTTTCTTTTGAAACTATTAACTTTAAACAAAGAAGCTTTCAGTTTAAAAGTTTTAAAAAGATTTTTAAAATCTTTTTGCAAGAAATTAACACATTAGGTTCGAGAATAAATAGAATAAACTATTATTTAACTAATTATTTTCAGTATTGTAAAAGTTTCCTCTAGATTTTGGAAAACATAAACAAAGAAAATTCAGAAGGAATAAAACGCTTATTCAAAAACATGTTCCGTCTTTTCTTGAATCTTAATGAACACTTATTTCTTTGAATTGCATTGAAATATTTTGAACAAAATAAGTGCTTTTGTATTAAATTCTCAATATTTAGAAGAATGAAACACTTTTTATTTATGTTTTATTTTTGCATAATAGTTTAACCATGCTTTATCCGTAGAATATTTCTGAAGATAATTAAATAAGTATGTATTATTTTTGTATTTAAAATTTCAATATCAGTTTCAATATACTGTAACGCATTCCAACAGTGCTTTTAAGTAAGTATAAATTTTAAACTCTTAAAAATATTTTCTAAGATCCCATCTGGGAATAAAAACAAAAGTATTGGTTTCCAATGCCAAGAAAGAATATAATAAGAAAAAAATATACTAAAATTTTTTTTTTTTTGCCTTTTAGAATCCTTTTATGTGTGGAATTTAAACAACATACCTAATAATTTTGTTTCAAAATTTCTTTTAAATCTGTTCATTTTAGAGGAAACTTAAATTAGACAAAGGTATTTGAAATTTTCATATGTGTGTGTTTTTGATTCTAGTGCATTATTTATTTATATCACATATAATGAGGTTTTAACACATATTTAATATGATTTTGTGCTGATACAATTGATGTATACATTGTTAAATGTCATTCTGTCTAATATTTTGAAGTATAATTCTCGAAAAAAGAAATTTGAACTATACTTTTGTACAATGTGTTTAAAACAAGCTTAAAAAAATTGAAAAAATTAGCTGTTTGTCATAAAAATTAGATTATTTTTTATTAATTAGATTTTATTAGTGTTTCTATCTTTAAAATATTAAATTCTTAACATTTTTTAGTTTTTTCGAGTCTATCAGCCAATACTTTAAAGTGTCATATAACTGTTGGGTTTTTCGGGAATATTTATGAATAAAAAACTTTTACTCGTAAGCAATATTAAAACTATTACTCGAAGGCAATATAATCAATTCTATTTGTTAATTGCATTTAAAAAACAATCCATCTGTCTACAAGTGAATATTTACCCATTTATTGAAAAATTGAAATAATTCATTGCCTCACCTGATATTCCCTACATAATTTATGTTGTGTTTTGCTTTCGGTCAAAAATAATTCATGATCTATGCAGTTTAAAAGCACACTTTAATTTGATACAATGTTCTCTACAATTATAAAATATTTATGTGCACTCTAAGCAAAAACTTACTGTTTTTGGATGGGATAGTAATAAATATTTTTTGCAACTATTACTAAAGAAAGTTTTCTACATTTACAAAAAAATACCTGTTTTTCACAGCTGTTTTGTTTCAAAGTTTTACGCCATAGAAAGGTTTTTCTTGACATTTAGAGATACGGAGAATATGTGTCTTTAATATATCAAAACATAAATACAAAGTTTGATGCTAATTTTTTTTTTAATTTCTAAGAACCCTAACTATAAACGTGAAATTTATCTGCAGAAAAATGTTTCCATTTTCATGTAACCTTGAAACGTTCTAACACAATCACCAGTTTTCTTTTACAGCTTTTTAAAAATTTACATTAATTTCAAAATATTTTTTTTACTAGGACTCGTAAGACTTAAGACTTTCTTACAATTATAGTATAGGAGCTGGAACATGAAACGTAATTTTATGCCAGAAAAAATAGACTAATTTATGCACAAATGACAAATGAATACTTTTATTACACGTAGGACTTTCTTTGAAGGATGATGAATTCAAACTATAATACTTAATATTACAAAATGTACCTAAAATCTTGAAAAGCTTTTTAAAGTTCGAGCTCTTAAAAGTAACCGGATTTTGAACTCTAGTTTTTTAACAGCCTTGAAAATAAATGAGGCTTAAGGGGAAAAAATGGATTTTGGCTTTGTTTAAAAAGCATCTGATCATAAAATCAGAGTAGCACTTAAATGTCTTTTTCTGTGTAATGATTTGTTTTTATAGAATTTTTCATTTTAATTCGAACGAAATCGATCCCTATTTTGATTTTCAAATTCTAAGTACTCAAGTTTCCTCGAATATATATATACATATGTACATACGAGTGTCATTTCGAAAGTAAAGCATGGCGTCATTTTAAGGTATAGTGATGATAGTGTTGCGTGGCAGAGGCACCGAAAGAGAAAGTTACAGCAGTTGTGTGATTTGAAATTCATGGAAATGGCAGATGTTACTTTTTAGCAAGTGTTTGAATGAATTTTTATTTATGAAAGCAACAAATTGTATCAGGTACTGTAAGAAATTCAATTGAAACTTAACAAATCCAAAACTGGACCAAAATCCATAATGTTTTGCGTAAAGTGTTTGATGTATAACCAGTGAACCCAGTAAAATTTCTGGTAGAACTTCATCTTATCCTAGAGAGAAAAGATTTTGTCACACTCTGTCGAAGATAAATCAAATGGCATTTGTTTCTTTACGATCACTAAGGCGTAATTATTATAGAAGTAGTCATAAGACAAAAGAGTAAAGAGAGAGAAAAGTGTCAAAGTGTAAAAGGGAGCAAAACGTTATAATACTATGCTATCGTGCTTTCTTCCAATTTTTGAATAGAAACATGGTTAAATTCCATTCTCAGTATAGTTCGAGATTAGTTCCCTTCATTCTCCATAACACGGTCCATCCGCATGTTGTTCATTTCTCAAGAGAACAGCTTTTTTCAAAATAATTAGGAAGGGTTACCTCTATACTCTATGGCACCCTACCGAAAAGAGTCCACCAGAGTTTGACTATTCCTAAAGTTTAAGAAACTTTGGATAAGTAGTTTTCGATCTATGGTTGACCTAATTACCGGCGTTACCTGAACCACATTCGGTAGATGAATAACGATAGCTTATTAGATGGAACTGAAAAGTTTCCAAGCTATTGGAATATTTCCATTGTGCTGAAAAGGGACAAAATCCAATGAAGGTTTGCAAAAAAAAAATATTGTCAATCAATTAAACACTTAAACAAAACAAAAAATTAGGCTCATTACTTTTGAAATGTTCTTCAAATGTAGATAGATATTATATATATAGATAGATAAAGAGATAAGAGAGTGAGACTTATATTAATATCACACTATAAGACAACACGAGGGGCACTGGCAACTGACCTTGTAACCATTTGAACCTCGTAACGTTTTGAACCACAGTAATTTGATTAGGAGAACACATGAGATGACTCACCCATCTCTTAATCATCACACCACAACAACGGGGACGTGTTAGTTCTACAAATTTAATGTAGAAACAAAAAAAAATCAGCGCACCAAGATGAAGTTCACTCGATTGTAAATTTTGTATGAAAAGACATTTGGAGTGAACATACAAATAATTAAAATTTGGTGCCCAATGAATGAATAGCCGAAGTTCTAGCACATCACAGCTCCGCATTAAATAGTTACGATTCTTCATCTAATGGTCGAAATTTCAGTAGTGCTTTGATTGCGATATCTTACGCTGGCCATAAAAATGTCTTGCTGAAGAAGTTTTTCCCTTTACGAGCAGATATCAGAGTTTGTCAGAGGGCGATTGGTCGGATTGAAAGAGGCTGGTTGGACGAATCAAAGAATCGCTCGAAATATGGTCAAAGCAAGGCGGTAATTAGACGATGCTGGCAAGAGTGGGCCAACAACGGAAAATATCGGCGTGCGAAGGGCAGCAGTCTATAAGGGCCACATCAGAGCTCTTATCAGAGCAGCTAGCATTGCACGAATTCATCGTTATTACTTACCGCCGTGTGATCCGTACACATGTGTCAAACATGACCCTCTAAAGACCACTGAGACAGTAGAATTTACGATAACAGATGTTACGCCACTTACCTCTCACACCTGTACCCCATCAAATCCGTTTGCAGTGGTGTCAGGTTTAATCAACATCAAATTCAGAAATAACCATTAAACTGTTCAGA